>PVKM010014088.1:0-29436 GCA_004027735.1 Carollia perspicillata
ATTAATTTATTTATTTCTAGAGAGAAGAAGGGAGGGAGAAAGAGAGGGAGAGAAACATCAGAGTCTCACACGCCCCCTACTGGGGAAGTGGCCCGCAGCCCAGGCACATGCCCTGACTGGGAATTGAATCAGGCATCTTTTGGTTCTCAGGCTAGCACTAAATCCACTGGGCCACACCAGCCAGAGCTTAAAAAATTTTTTTAAAAAATGTTTCTGTATGAGAGAGAGAGAGAGAGCTTGAGTGCACAAGAAAGAAAATGTGATCAACCAGCCGCCTCCCACATACGCCCAACCCAGGACTGAGCCTGCAACCCAGGCACGTGCCCTGACTAGAATGAACCCCCAACCCTCCTGTGTGTGGGAGGATGTCCCCAAACACCGACCCACACCAGCTAGGACTCACTAACTATTTAAAGAGGACCCATCCCAATGACCCTCTCACTTTACTCTCAAGTCTTTTCCCTCTTATTAAAAATAGAAAGTATTTGAGATTAATTCTTGTGAATTACTTAGCTACAACAAATTTCTTTCTAAATTAGATGGTGTTTGAAAATCATTTTACCTATAATTTTAGGGTTTACAGCTTTCTAACAGAAATTAAAGGTCATTAGGCTTTGTGGGTAGAGGTAAAGGCAGTAGGACTTGACAGCTGTCCTTGAAATCACAAACTAGACACTCTTTCCTCCCCAAACCTTCTGCAGGAATGCTAGGCAGTAACTGTGAAAGGCTTAAAGACCGTAACAGCAGATGTGTGCCGATCTGCTCTTCCTCTACTCTCAAACCCCCATGTGCTTACCCTGCCATAGTACTTACCTCTGTAGTCATCGGGCTACTCATCTTTCCCCTTTTCTAGACGTGTACACCTTCTGGGCAGAAATTACATCTAGTTCAACTACCAGGTAGTAGATAGTAGGTATGTAGTAAGTGAACGCTGCAGAGAAAGGACGTCTGATGTTAATTTATTTTGCTTTGTAGCCCCCAAATCAAGCTTAGCTTGGTTGGGTAAGGATTTTTCCAGCCAGCCATTTCCCCCAAGCCTTAATCTGGTGGCTTCTTGGCCTGAGCACAGATCAGCTCTCATTCCCTGCCATCGTCTCTACTCCTCTCCTTTCCCTTTGTCCTAAAATTTCCCTATGTTGAATGTGCAGAGATGTTGTCTACTTTCCTACTCATCACAAGGCCCCTCAGATAGCTTTTCCTACTCTACCTTTAAAGCAAGCTAATCATGCTCAGTGTATTTCAATCTTCAATTACTCCTCTGTTAGGTTAACAGGGAAACCAAGTCTATTTTGTTGTATCCTTTTGGACACAGTGTATACTACAGGGTCTTGCTTCCAACTCTGGCACCTGGAACACTAGTTTTGAGATGTGGGTAGAACATAAAGGAATGATAACCTTCATAAAATAATGAGTTCTTGAAGATAAAAGCTTCTGAAGCCAAGTGTCCAGGTATAAAGAAATGTCTGAACAGGTGGCCACAGCAGTTTTGTTCACTCACTCCCCTCTCCATGTTTTCTCATGCTGATTATTTCTGTCACCGCTATGTCAAACCCCAGGGGTACACGTCTCTTATTTCAAAGCCCTAACTCATTGATTCTTGGTCCTCTTCAATGAGGGAGCCATACTGGGTGGAGAAATCATGGATGAGAATTTTCTTTACACTTTTTATTTGGATTTACTGTTTTTTTACTGACTTCAATGCATTTTTATAATCATATTTAAAAAACAAAGCTACAGAACTCAAAGGGAAAACAGGGAAGTGATGGAGTCACAGATTTCTAAATACTACAATAGTTACCTTGTCTACACGGCTCCTTTGTGTCCCAAGTTCCTATTCCAGGTCATTTTTTAGGGCCCTGCCAGAGCAGCTCGCTTTGTCATTTTCAACATTTTCCTCTTGACAGCTTGGAGAACGCAACTGAGAAAACAGTGGACGGACTACGGAACTGACTGCTCGTTGTGGGTAAATAACCTAATATACCTCCTCAGGTAGACAGCAGCATATAAAGAAACAATCTAGTTCCAGAGACTCCCCATTAACTTCTTCCTCAATCTCCCAGAAATAGAGCAAATGGTTATGTTTCCCTGGGATCAAATTAAATTTGAAGTTAAAAGTTGTCCAGGTGACCCCGGAGTGAAACCTGCGTCACCTGGGTGAGTTAGAACCTGTCATACATCATTAAGATGCACTTTAAAAGCTATGTGGGTTTAGCTTTTCTTGCAGAATTTGGTGATTTTCAGTGTTAGAGCATTAACAAAGACGAGAATATAGGGTGGGGCAAAAGTAGTTTTACAGCTGTCATCTCCGTATTACCTTCCATGTGAACTATAAGCCTACTTTTGCCCACCTGGCACAAATGTGTACTTTGGCTGTAGTTTAGTACTCATTTTAGTCATTTGTATGTGAACTGCTTACCCTTTCTTTTGATAGTGCATTACAATTATTTTCAAATAAGTGTCATTAATTCACTTAATTATAAACAGTTGATATACTTAACGAGTACAGCTTTTTGTCATAGTAGTTAACTGCTTACCTATAGCTCGTTTGCTTATACTCTAAGAATGAAATAGAACATAAAATTCACCATAGTAAGCATGCAAAGCCTGCCTGAAGTCAGTTATCTTTCATTTTTTCCCTCTGATTGGATCAGGTCCAGTGAGAAGGACCTGACATACTACTAAATCAACTCTCATAATTAACAGTGAAAAGCCATCCTGAAGGGATAAACCAAAGTAAGATCGCTTGCTAAGTTGGCAGGGAAAAGGTTTCTTTTGCAGAAGAGAGGTAAGTTGGACATTTTCCTTAAATTTGCTGTATTTATTCTTTATTCCCCTATAAGGCTATGGTTTTAAAATCAATTTTTCTCTCCCTATAGGTATAGTTATGATTTGAGGCATTTTGATTATTCCTTTGTATCTTTGCTCCACCTGTCCAATTTCTCTAAGAGTGTTTAAGGTTATAGAATTTTCTGTACCCTCACCTTCACATTCTGCAGACAACCTAGTTCATTGTTTTTCACTGCTTGTCTATTATTTGGTAAGCAGAAAATAATTTCTTCTACCAATCAAACACCACCATAAAAATAAAGTACCTATTATCCTTAAACCCCACCATCTTGGGTCCAGAAGACATACTTAAATTCCATTACACATTAAATCCATTGCTGATATGAGTTACTGCCTAATTAAAAAAAACTAAGAATTTCATTTGTAAGAGAATTTGGGAGACTTGCCTGTACATGAAAGAGGTAGAAAAAAATGTTTATTAGCATGTTCAAGGTAGTCAAGATTTTAACAAACATCTAAATCCTCACAACAACCCTGTGAGGTAGGTGATTGTTTTGTGATAAACTAGTATCATTCCAATTAAAGTGCTAGTTCTAAAAAAATAAATGTGCAGTAGGAATAATTTTGTTAATGATACCACTTATGTATATGCTAGAATTTGTGTTTTTGTATACTTTGATTCATGCAATAGAGTGTCCCCAGAAAAGTTTACTGTAAATCAAATCCTATTTAAATACGTGCGGGGAACTATTTAAATAAACCTTGGGTGAATTTATTTTTGTAAAATAAATCACCACTTTTTATCTCATGTAAAAAAGGAATTTTCATAGTATTTGCTCAAAGTGAGGCATTTTCAGCAACATTTTGCTCACATTTATACATTCTTCAGAAAGTTCTCTCAACATGGCACTATGCCAATGTAAGACAACTTACTGACTTAAACCTAGCAATTTGGTATATGGCCGTGACCTGGGTTATCATGTAGAAACTTCCAAATATAGTGCGCTCAATCTCAACCCAAAACCTAAGGTGGACTGTTTAATGAAATGTAAACACTAAAAAAATTATAATAAACTTCAAAATGTATTTTCCCTTCAGAATATTATTTAATTTTTTCCCTTTAAATTTCAAGAGAGAGAGACCCTAGGGTCTTCGAAGAGAAACACAATATTCTGTTATCTTTATAATTCTAGTGATTTCTATTGCAAATCAAAGTCTCAAGCTACCAATATTCTACTTATAAAGGAGCCAGCAGATGTTACTTGAAAAATTTGTTTTCCTTTGCCAATATGACTTACTAGAAAAATACTTCCAAGTACCCATGTTCTCTTAAGTATATATTTAAAATACATTTCTACCGTTAATCCAACATTTGTAAACATCCAGTTACCTAATTTTTTATATTTCTCTTATGTGCAAAATACATTTTTATGGGAGAAGTTCCATTACATTTAATTATGAGATAATTGCTTAGATTACTTATATAATTTATTTTTAACAATAACTGTAATTAGGCTTAGGAACGTAATGAATACCTAAGATCCACTGGCAGGTTTACAATACTTCAGCAAGTGTGGTTAAAGAAATTAGCCATTATAAAGAAATCATTCAAGCCCAGAAAACATTCTAACCAAAAATTTAAAAAAAATTGCTTCAGGAAATTAGGCAAAACAACAGGTAAAATAGACTAAGCTGTCTACAGTGTGTACATTCAAATATATACTAGGTCCAGTAATGCACTTTGGATTAGAGTGAGGTAGGGCAAAGAAATATCGTCAGATACATTTTGAACTATGAAATTTATAGTAACAGAAACACTGACTTCTACCCAGGTTTTATTTGGATATACCCCTCACTCCTCAAAGTTGAGAATTCAGATGACAAGTATTTTCTTAGATTCACGGACAGAATTGTAAAAAATCTTTGAGGTACATATAAATAAAAAATACAAAGATATATTTTATTTCGACATAAAATATGCTTGTATAAAAATAAACCTGGATATAGAAAAAATACAAATGTTTTTGCATAGATTCTCTATATAAAACATTTACCTGGGGCTAAACACTGGAAAATACAATTCTGAAACTAGTATAGTTGAACTATTTCCTTGGATACCAAGTATATACAAAATAAAAGCCCTTCATCTTGGGGAGCATGGGCAGGAGGGAAAACAACTAAATTTAGCATCAGTCTATATTTATTTTTCTGTTGCTCGAATATAAACCAATGATGACAACAGGAGAAACTCTGGGGGTTTATTTAGCAAAATTAGATTCACATTTCTGAGGCCATCATAGTGCATCCAATGTCCATCAATCTGGAAAGCTGCAGAATAATGATGTTCCTCTTTGTTAAATAACGTGGCACCTTCCAACAAATACCTGTAAATTCAATGACAATGTAGAGCAGAAAATAATATTTTGTTTTTAAGATAAACATTCCTTAAATTCTTAAATAAGGAGTAAAAATTGAGATTGTTTACAGTCTGTTCCCTAAAAAACATATTCACCTGTAAAACTAATGTACTGTAGTTGGTAATTTGGAATAAAACATTTAAGAATGTTTTATGTTGATATAACTTAAGAACTAAAAAATATGTACCTTAATTCATAACCTGTATGGTTCTATTAAATAAAACATACAAAACACTTTTAAAGCAAAAAGTTAAAAGAATGTTGTATATCCTAATTTATATGCAGGTATGTATTTTTATCTATAATGATGACAGCAGCATTTTATTTTTAAATGATGACTTCATATTACATACTACTTTTGACTTGAAATACAATAGCCAGTATTACTACGTATAGGTACTATCCTAAACACTTTTCATGTGCTATCTCATTAAATTCTCACAATAGCCCTGGCTGGTGTGGCTCAGGTGGATTGAGTGCCCGCCTGCAAACCAAAGGATTGCCAGTTTGGTTCCCTGACTGGGTTGTGGGCCAGGTCCCCAGTAGGGGGCGCGCAAGAGGCAACCACACACTGATGTTTCTCTCCCTTCCCCCTCTTTAAAAACAAACAAACAAAATCTTAAAGAAAATTCTCACAGTAATGGCACCAGATACAAACTGTCATATCTGTTTCATAGATAAGAAAACTGATGAATTAAACTGGTTAAGTTACTGGCCTAAGTGGAGCTGGATTTGAACCCACTTCTATCTATTCCATAATCCAAGCACCTAAGCACCACGCACAATGCCAGAGACTAATTTCCTGTATAGGTTCTGAACTTACCTAAGATATATAAATTTAGAGATAGCTACAATCTTTTCAATACTATTTCCTTAAGGGCTGGGCAAAATCATAATAGAATAGCAGAAAAATATAAAATACATTTATTTTTACTAGTTTTGTGAAACAAACAAAAAACACCTACTTGTGATCGGATAAATCCAAGTGATAGGGTACATATGCCAGGTCTTCAGATTTCCAATGCTGCATATTTAAGACAACAAAAGGAGGTGCCCCATGGCAGAAAACTCGTTGGGAGAATTCTCTTAAACCACCACACCTAAAATTGAAATACGTGAACGTTATTAAACTTGGAATAAAGCTGCCTTTGTATTGCTAATAGTGTGGCTACATTAGGACCTTATATGGGACGGGCAAAAGTAGGCGAAACACAAAGTTTATTCTTGTATTATTTATTAATTATTGTATTATTCGTATCACAGCTCTAAGCCTACTTTTGCCCACCCTTGTATATCTATTCCCAGAAGTTTATAAACTCTGAGATTCTACATACAATAAATGATATTTTTTAAACTCCAGGAAAAGCTAGCCATTTTATCTAGGCTTACAAAAGTGAGTAGCTTTTATTTTTATTCTTTTGCTTTAACATTTTTTTTGCTTTTTTAGATACATTTTTCTTTATATAAGATGGTTTCAAAGGGAAATCATGCCAGAGAAGGGAGAAATATAATTCTTACAGGCCTCTTTGATTGGATAAAATTCCCAAATTGCTTCCTTTTCCCATAGGATGAAGCAAATTCTGTTTTCTTAGCAGCATCAAATATTAAGCATATAAATCAGAATACAATAAATACAGTTATACAGTAAAATCTCGATTAACCGGCATGCTCGTGGTACAGTATTTTGGTTAACGAACATTATTGACTAAACTAAGTTAACAGAAAAATCATTTCGTTTCAGTATTTGTTGCTAAAATATATTAGTTCACTTTCTGAACTTAAGTACAATTAACGGAACATATTTTATTCTCTCCTTTTGTAATTAGCTCTAAGATCATCCTTCTGTAGATACAGAAATGAAGAGATTGGGATGAATATATTCTTTCTGCCCCTTTGAATTTCTTGTTCTTTACACTATGTTAAGTTTTTTGGTTGTAATTTACCTCTTTCTCCCAAATGAGGAGTGCAGAAAAAATCCAGTTAACTGAGGGTCCCGATTAATTGGGTTCTGGTTAACAAAGGTTTTATTGTACCTACTCAGCAGTGGGGGAAAAAAGAAAAGGCATTTGCTTTGTATTTGTCAATTAACTGAATTATATTCTATTTGATACTGACAATGCAGCATAAGATAGTATAGGAAACTACAAGGTGTTAAGATTTAAAAAATGTTAGACTTCCTTTAACATCAAAGAGCATGTCAGTCCAGGTTTCTTTATAAACAATGCAGAATACTTTCACCTTAAATGGCTGTTATGTACTCACCCACGTTCTTCACACAGTTCAATCCTGGAACAGAATAACTCATCGACAGCCAGTCGTATCAAGTTTCCATGTGGAATTTCTTGGGGAGGACTACAACAATTGCAAAATGCATATAAAAACTGCTTCAACATTTTACAGGTAAATACATTAATAGGATTACAAACTTTACAGGTCGATTCATGATTAGCAAACCAAGTAAAAGTATAACCTCTGTTATTTACCTTTGTCTTGTAGATAGTACAGAAACTGGTTTAATAAATGTCAATGTATGAAGCTTTCCAAGAAACATTAAATCTTTCTATAAACTGAAATATGCAGTTGTTACTTAAAAAATTTTTCCAGCCCTGGCTGGTGTGGCTTGGGTTGAGCAGGGGCTTGTGAACCAAAAGATCACCAGTCTGATTGCTGGCCAGGGCACATGCCTCAGTTGCAGGTTAGGTCCTTGGGGACCTGCAAGAGGCAGCTGATAGATGTTTCTCTCCCTCTCTTTCTCCCACCCTTCCCTTCTCTCTAAAAAAATAAATAAAATCTTTTTAAAAAAATGTTCCCCAGAGGATTCAATAGAAAGGGTTCTGGTCTAGGGGGAAGAAAGTAGGACCCAGAATCAGAGAAGCAACTGGTTACTCAAGTTGCCAGACTAAATTGCCCTCAGTTACCTGATTTGTTAAAAATTTTTTCCTACACATTTCAGAAGTTGTTTTAAATACAGGATTAAAAAAACAGTCAAAAGCTTAAAAAAGTTACATAGAGTATGATAATATTTTATTAAGAGAAGCATAAGATATTAGTATCAATAAAATATGAATATTTCATTATAGTTCCAAAACATATGCAAATTAAAATATTAGTTTTAAAAAAGACAAATTTCTGAAATGCTTTTTAATCCATTATGATTTAGAATAACAGAACTTTTCTGCCTGACAGATTTTAAAATCAACATCCTCATATCAGCAATACTAAAAAATGGAAAAAGTGTATTTCAAAAAAGGAGACATTAATTGCTAGAGTCTAAAAAATAATAAAATACCTTCAGCTTTCCATAAGTATCATGATGTTACAATATTAGAGTTAAATATGCTATAAGGAAATGTGAATTTAGTAAGTTAGGATGTGAGATGTATACCCCCCCAAAGAGAACAATTTCGGCTGTTTTTCTGGACCATAGGAGCAAACACACTTTCTGAAAACAATGCGTTTAGGTCTGTTTTTCTGTCCTATTTTTTTTCCCCACTGGCCATTATCCTTTTTCCAGCACTTGTCCCTTCTGGGCTTCAATGTTTCCCCATACTCTATCTATTAGGACTTGCCATTTTGGCCTTCCTCTCTGTCATTCACCAGCTTGGAGGACTGTCTTCTCTGTGACACAAACTCAAAAATACTTAGCAGGCTGCCAGCACCTTTCCTAGTCAGCGAAAACGCTCCTCATAGCCACATCTTCTCCAGGTTTTAGGAGTCCAAGGTTGTGATTTCTGTCTATAACTAAGCCCTGGTCATAACATGTTAGGAGTATTTTTCTCACCCATCAGAGATCTATTTAAGGGGTGAAACATGTTGGAAACATATATTGGATAGTGTTCTTCAAGAGGTTACATTTGTGACATTGGAATTATCTAGAAACATTAGTACATTCAAAGCAAAAGCAATGTATTTTGCACTCTGAATAGTTCATTATTTTGCAAGAGAAATATTAGTTGGTGTTTTAGAGTAAATTCTAAGATGTTTGTATGTTTCTGTCATGGGACCTACTGAAGAGTCTTAAATCTGTGTGGTTGATTTATGTGTAAGTAATTACACATAATCCTGTACTCTACGAAGTACTTTGACTATATATACAGATTTATATTTATAGCACTTAATTTAAAGAGTGTATTATTTCTGCTAAAAGTGACAGAACAGACTTCAGAGAACACATAGCAGACTTTAGCCACTTACTTTATATTAATTGTGCGCTGCTGGTCTTCCTGCACACGAGTTGGGCATCGCCAGTTGGAACAGTAACTCTCTTGTATGGTAGACATGAGATTGTCAAGATTTTTGGTAAAATTATCATGTTCATTCCCAAACAAATCAATTATTAATGACGCTTTATAAACTTCCGATTTATATTGCTGTTTTTCCATCTTGTCCCAAATCCAAAGCAGCTTCACAGTTGTAAAACTATAGGTGTCCATTAAATAAAGAAAACAGTCTATAAACTCTCTCCCTAAATGGAGAGAGAGTTCTCTGGGAAAATTTTCATTTTCATGAAGAATGACATAGAGTAACATTAAGAATCCATCTATGGTGCAGGTATTTTTCAGTCTTATTTCAACATAGAGTGGGGTACAGGACACTGCTTTGCGGCCAGCTTTGATAGTAAAAACACCTCCCCAAGGAAGAACAGGCCTCCAAAATGAGCGATCTTGGTTATAGTTATTTTTAATTGATGCTTTGATCTCTTCAAACAGTGTCTTCATCCTGTATTTTAAAAGTTAAAATAGGACATGCATGTGACTACATATGATATCTTTTAATGGAAATAAAGCTATCTAAAGACTTCAATTAAATTTGGTTAAATGGCCTCCCAATATAATAAAATTGTTTAAAACAATTCCAGTTATGAGTCATTTGAGCGGCAATATGCATGGTCTTTGGAAAAACCACATAAGCTGCGACCTTTTTTTTTGAGGTAAAGAATAGCCATTTGATAGTTTATATTAATCATACCATAGATTTTATCTGTGCTATAGGAATAACCTTGTAATAAAAAAACTTAAATGAAAGTAAAGCTAAAGATCCAATCTAAATTTGGGTGTGTACTTTCCTAATGTAAACCTCTTCTTACCACCCTCTAATACACAAATGCTGCTTTATTTTCTTGTTAATATATGTAGTTTTGCTTATAAAATGAATATACTGCAAGGAAATCCTTCTGTGGGCTACAGAATAATGACCAATTATCTTTGAAAGATAACATAAGAAGAGTAATCATAAGAACTTAATAGTAGCATAGCTAATACAAAAATAATTTCTATGAATGCTGGGATTTTTACTTACAATTTAGGACCATGCTAGATATCCTACTGAATTGGCCAAAAATTTCATTCTTTTTTTCCTGTAAGACGGCTCTAGTAGCACTTAGTTGTCTTTAACTTCATTTGAAACATTTTTGTTAGATTGTATTTTAACAGCTGTCATATCAATGTGCGTTAAAAAAACTTATCGAAATTGGTGAATTTTTGTGTAGCCATTTTAATATTGAAGATGGAGAAAATAAGCAACAGTTTTGGCACATTATGTTTTATTATTTCAAGAAAGGTGAATACACAAATGAAACGCAAAAGATCTGTGCAGTGTATGGAGGAGGTGCAGTGACTGTTCGAACGTGTCCAAAGTGGTTGGCAAATTTTCGTGCTAGACATTTCTCAATGGATGATGCTCCATGGTCAGGTAGACCAGTTGAAGTTGATAGCAATCAAATTGAGACATTAATTGAGAACAATCAACATTATACCACACAGAAGACAGACAATGGACTCAAAATATCCAAATCAATACAGTTGGTGAAAATGAAAAAATGTGTCCTTTCTTTTATGGGAAAAACCATATAGGCTTTGTGGCCAACCCAATACAATCTGAATTACAGATGCCATACTGTGAGATCTGATTCATATCTTGAAAAGTATCGATTCCCTTCTCTGCCTGTTTTGGAGAATTTGCTGAGGTGTCCTCCCTATTTAAATCAGCACCTATCCTTCCCCCAACTGTGAGGATAGCTAAGTATTTTGTTTTTTAAAGTCATTGACAGTATTCTAATAAACATATTCATGTCATATGTATGTTATATAAAGCAACATTTAAAAAAATTAAAGAATGAGGTTCTAATGAAATAACTGAGAAACTGCTTTACTTGAGACCCCCCCAAAAAAAAAGTGTCCAAAAAACATCATAGTGTTTTCCAATGTGGTACTTTTATGAAAAAGTATACGAGTATTTTTTATGAAGAAAAGGGAAGTCAGAAAGAGAAGTGAGTGACTGAGGTCAGTGTCTTATTCTGACAATCTTTTGAAGTTCCACACCCTCCCAAGGATAACATGAATCCAACACTCAATACTGCAAACCTATGTTGTATTTGCACAAGAAATTTAGTTCAAACTGATTTTACAATACTAGCAGACTAAAAATTCAGTTCCATGATATATTAAACACATCAACAGTATTTTTGGCTTGAAGAAAGATAATCTGCACGCTAAAATGTTCAACACTATATTTAGTCTGAGGTATAGACGTTTATATATATAGTAACAGGTTGGTTTTAGTCAACCAATTAGGAATAAGAGGGCGTGGCAAATTTGGAACCTAGAAAACACTCAGTATCTTATTAAGAACTAACACATTTCCGGCGCAGATTTGAAAAAAAGATCGTATGGCATTCAAATACGTTAAAAATAAAAAATAACTTTCTTTATGCTTTATTTCTGTTGAATATAAAGAACTTTGTAGCAAGGTCACAAAATCAGGAGCTTGAGTTCAGATTCCTAAATATTGCATTGAAAAGAAATCCTAAGTCTCTAGTGGTTTTTTCCCAATTATCTTTTGGACATGACCGAATGGATAACAACTAGAGTGCTATAAATAAACAGTTATACTCTAAAATAATTAAACTACAATTTCATGAGTATATATGTAAAAAAAAAAGAGGGGGTAGAGTATTGGAAGAACTAGAAGACACAATCTAGTATTCGCACTAACGTGGTGATTTGTCCCAAAGAAACTACTAAAAATTACTTAAAAAGGTGGAGAAACAGCTACAAAGAGCTTTACTTAAACCTGCCTTGTTTTCGCCACACCTTCTAAGATTGTTCGTTAGGCACTGTATTAGAAATCCTGGAGGAGTTATTCGGCTGTCTTTATTTTCCAGCCTCAACAGGCCTTGCAGTTTGAATAAACCTGATCAACTCCCCGACCTTTTATTTCCTTGAAAAACACCACCTTTCTTCCCCCCCGCCCGCCCCCAGTCATTTTCAAGGGTGACAATTTGTACCCCACTTTAGTCAAGAGAGCCAGACCATTTGCCAAGGGACTGACTGCCAGACGCCCTAAAAGCTCGGGGGTCCTAATGGGCCCCTCTGGAATCAGCGTTCTGAAATAATCTGAAAAATGGCCACGAGCTCCCCTCCAAGCAGCACTGGGCTTCCGGCGGGGACTCCCCAGGTGCGAGGTGGGCACCCTGCTGAGCCCCTCCGAACCCCAGCCACATCCACCAAGCCCCCGCCCGCCACACCCTGGAAGGCCTGGCACCCAGCACTGGCTCCGCACCGCAGGCGGGTCCCCGGACCAGAAGCCGGTGCAGAAGGCTGGACGCCCCTGTTAGCGTCCCTGCAGCGGCCCCGCAAAGCGCACGGGACTACAAGCAATGGACTAAAAAACTGGGCCGCGGAAGGCATTCCCGCACATCACAGCCTCTGCACCGAGAAGCCGACTCCTCCTACCTCCCCGGGGACCAAAAACCGCCGGTGCCGCCGCCCCCGTCGCCGCCGCCGCTTGCTCATGGAGAGTCCGGGCTGCCGTCGCTGACACATCTACTAGAACCGCCGGCTGTCTCGACCTCCCCGGGCGTGAGTGCTAGGCTCCGGCATGGTCTCCATCGCACCCGCCGCGGCGGGAGCCACAGCAGCGGCGCCCAGACCCGATCTGACTGGACCCAAGGAGCCAGGACCGCGGGACGCGTTGGTTCTTATCACGGAGGAAGACTCAGCCAGACCGCCTCCGGGCCCCCAGCCCCCAGTACCCAGCCGCCTGATGGCGCTGCTGCGCAGGCGCAAGGACGCCTCGGTCAAACGCGTGTCTGTCGGGTGTGTATACAATATTCAGCTTTGCCCAATGGGAACCAACGTCAGGTGGGGGGGGGGGGGGGGGGGGGGGACCTCTCAGATTGGGGCGGGGTTCTAGTGTTAGAGGCTGACTGGAGCAGTCAAAGTGGGGTTTGCACGGAGGCGGAGCTTACCTTGGCTCTTTGAGGTTTGTACCATTTTTGGACCTTACTTGATTTGAATTTGATTTTAGGTCTTGTGATCTCAAATTCTTAACGCAGAAGGGACAAGCTATGTTTTCTCAGTAAGTTATAATTAATTAAGCTTTTGATATAAGTATCTATTTAGAAATAAATGAGTTACCGCTAGGGTGTTAAATGCTGTCTTTCGTGTTGAAGGTAATGCTTGGCCAAAATGATGTAGTTTATACTGGAAGTTTGTACCACTCAAAGAAATTAATAGCTTAAGCTCAATGTAGAGATGCAGATTTTTTGTCTTGGATATGATAAGGCCTCATACATTAAGCCACAGCCGGAAATTTAAGCTAGAGCTGCTTAAAGCTAGAATCGGTGGGCTCAACCATAATTCCTGTGCAGTAGGCTCTAGTTCTTGTATCTTCCCTTAAAAAGTCAAAGCTCACATGGCTCTGCTCCCATAGAACACAGTCCACCCTGGAAAACTACCTCTACCTACAGTTAGAAATGGGATACTGTTGAGATTTTCCCCATCTAGTTGAACTGATGAAAATTGTCTGGAAAGTGAAGCTCAACCTCTAGAATACACAATTCAGAGAGCTCAATGGCAGTCCAGCACATCATTGTGGTCCTTAGTCACATCAGAGTCTGGCGGAGGTTGGATGCCTTCTTCACTAATGTGATGGTCAGCCAGGCTATGGACGTCATGGACCTCTCTCAAGAAGTCTAGTGATAGAGGGATGGAGGCTGGGAGGGAAGCTTGACATACTGAAGGTAATTAGTGCCCGTGGAGATGAAAGGAAATGGATACCTTTCAGAGCAGAGGGGGAAGAATGATGGCTCTGCCCCCACAAAAAGAATGAATATCTGTCATAGTCTGCTCTTTTTAGTTTTCTGCTTTTTTATTATAGTATTTCACAGGAAACTGAGGCTCTGAGAGATTAAATAACTAGCGTGTCTGCATTGGAATTCACATGTGAAAAAGTTCACTCTAAATATTAAAACTCTTCCGCAAGTAGAAAATCCTTTAAAAATGCTTATAAATTGGCCCTGGATGGTGTGGCTCAGTGGATTGAACACCAGCCTGCGAACCTAAAGTTGCCGGTTTGATTCCCAGTCAGGGTACATGCCTCACTTGCAGGCCAGGTCCCCATTTGGGGTTATGCAAGAGACAGTTGATTGATGTTTTCCTCCCATCCTCTCTCTCTAAAAGTAAATAAATAAAATCTTAAAAAATAAAGAAGTTATTAAAAATCTTTATAAATTGGATGAGTTTAACTGACAATCTCTCATAAGACGTAGAATTTATTTTATACTGATCGGGTCATTCTTTTCCAGAAAACAGACCCAATAGTGGTGGTGGTCACCATTCCTAGAGAATAGTGGGGAAATGGCTCGTTAAACTCAGGTTAGGCTTGGCTACGGAGAAGAAGCATGAATTTCTTGCATACTTGGATAGCTCACAAAACTCATGAGGCCTTTAACCCAGATTTTCATTCTGCTTCCCTCAAAGTCTGACTGCTGAGTTGTAGGTTTTTTTTTTTTAAGAGCTTTATTGAGGTATAATGGACAGATATAAAGAGCATAAAGTATAAACCATCACTACAATAAAGTGAATATATTCATTATCCTCAAGTTTTCTCATGTCTCTTTAATTTTTCCTCCCATTCGTCCTTGCCTCCCACACCTAAGCAACCATTGATCTACTTTCTGTCACTTTAGATTCATTTGCCTTTTCTAAAGAAATACACATATATAGAATCAGACAGTATGTATTATTTTTGGGGGGATCTGGTTTCTTTAACTCAATATCATTATCTTGACATTCATGTATGTTTTTCTGTGTATCAATAGTTCATTATTTTTTATTGCTTTTTATTGTATTCCATTATATGGATGTATTACAATTTACTTATTCACTTATCTGTTGATGGGCATTTGGGTTGCGTCTGGTTTTGGGCTGTTACCAATAGCTACTATGAACACTGTGTACAACCCTTTATGTGGACATGCAGGGGTGGCAAAATTAGGTTTACAGTTGTTAGTATGGAAAAAGACATGCAGGTTATGATCATTACAATAGCTTTATTAACTAAGAGAATGTCTCAATGCAAGCGTAAACCTGCTTTTGAGCACCCCTGTATATTTCCTTTTTATCTGGGGTAAAAATCTAGAAGTGGAATGGTTGGATCACATAGTAGATGTGTTTAACTTTATAAGAAACTGCTAAATTGTTTTCCAGAATGGTTGTGGTCGTACTATTTTACATTCTGATTAGGAGTATATTCAAGTTCCATTTTCCTTACTTCATCACCAGCACTTGGTATGTCAGTCATTTTTAATTTTAGCTGTTCTAATAAGTGCGTAGTCAAATCTTGTCATGGTTTTATTTTGTATTTTCCTAGTGACTAATGAAGTCAAGCATCTTTTTATGTGCTTATTTGCCATTTGTATATCTTTTTTGGTTAGGTGTCTTTTCAGATCTTTGACCCATTGAAAAAATTGAGTTGTTTGTTTTAGGTTATTAGAGTTCTTAATACTTTCTGGAAACAAATTCTTTATCAGATATATACTTTATAAAGATTTTCTCTCAGCAACTGTTTTTTTATTTTCATTCTCTTAACAGTATATTTTTAAGAGTAGAAGTTTTAAATTTTAATAAAGTCCAAACTATTTTTTTATGGATTGTGCTCTTTTGATGTCATTTCTAAGAAATCTTTACCCACTCTAGACTCATAAAGACCTTTTCCTATGCTTTCTTATAGAAGTTTTCTAATTTAGGCTGTAGTATATTTAGGTCTATGACACATTTTGAGTTAATTTTTATTTATGGTTTGAGACATGGATCCATGTTCATATTTGTTACGTATGGATACTCAATTGTTCAACAATATTTGTTGAAAGTCTATTCGTTTCTACTGTGTAGCCTTTGTGCTTTTGTCAAGAATAAGTTGTACAATATTATTTCACAAGCATTTCATTTAATATTTATTAATTATCAATGGTGTGTCACATAGTGTGCTAGCACTGGAGATATATATCAGTAAGTGTTTAAGCCTTCCTAGGTTGCAAAGACTAAAGACTAGATATTAATAACTTAAAATAAGAAATTTATTGGAAGGATGTGAAGCATAATATGGTTAAAGAAAAAGCCAAAAATCAGGTCTTAGCTACCTTGATTGATCAGAAGCGTGGTAGTTCTCCAAAGGGCAATGAGATACTATTAACAGAAGAAGAGGGAATGGTGTTGGGCAGATACCTCATAACAGTGCTTCCCAACACTTTTTACACCCACACATGATAAATAATCAGAGTTGGGCAGTGTGAAAGGATAAAATGATGGAGATTAGGAGATGTCTCTATAGGATGTGGTAAAAAATTTGTTACATTTTTCTTTATATTATGTAATTGTAAGGAAAAGAAAAAATATGGTGATATGAAATATTGTATTTATATAAAGTATATTAAAAATTTAATGAGAAATTTAAGCTTGTTTCCCTGACATGGTATTTATTTCAAACCTCCATTCAAACCTAGCTAATATATATAAGGAAAGTGTATATATCATAATAGGCATGTCTGTGATGAATTTTCACCAATGAACACACTTGTTGTGTGTTGCAGTTACATATACTTGCGTAACAAATCAACTCTAAATTTAGTGGCTTAATATAGCAACATTTATTTTGCTTATGAATTTGCAATTTGGTCAGGGTTTGGCTGGAATAATTTGAAGGCTGGGGGCTGGAATCATCTGAAGGCTCCTTCACTTACATTATTTGGCTGTTGATGCTACCTGTTGAATGGGATCTTAGCTGTGTCTATGACCAGAATACATCCAATTGATTCTTTTGATTTTTTCATAGTATGACGGCTGGGTACCAAAGGTGAGCATCCCAACAAAGAGAGCCAGATAGAAACTCTAGTGCCTTTTCTTACCTAGTATTGGGAGTCATGCAATTTCAGTTCCAGTGCATTCTACATAATGGAGGTGAGTCACTAAGGCTAGCTCATATTCAAAGGGAAGGAATTGGACTTCACTCTCTGATGGGGAGAGTGTAAGAGGATCTGTGGATATGTTTTTAAACTACTTCACTTATCTAATCAGCTCCGTCATCAAGAAGCAGAACATTATCAAAACCTTACAAGGGTAACCGTTATCCTGATTTCTAATAGTATAGATTAGTATTGCCTCTTTTTGTACTTTATGGTAATGGAATCATACAGTAAGTACCTTTTGTGTCTAGCTTTTTTCTCTCAGTATTGATTTTGAGATTCATTCATGTTGTTCCATATAGATTGTTCTTAATACTCTTTAGCATCCTATTTTGTAAATAGCACATACATTTTTTGTCCTATTTATTGTCGATAGGCATTTTGGAAGTTTCCAGTTTTTGGCTAATAGAAGTTCTGATTTAAAATTCTAGTACACGTCTTTTGTTCCTTATGTATGTTGAGAATATGTGTAGGAGTGAAATTACTGGGTTTAAGGTATGCATATGTTAAACTTTAGTAAATACTGTTAAACACTTTTCCAGACTCTGCCACCTGTAGTGAGTAATCATGAACATGATTCCTTAATACTAGGTTTTATACTTGAAATTACTACACAAAATCCCCTTCAAGGTGTATTAATAATGTACTCCTCAGATTCTGGATAGTTATCATCGACAGACAAAGCTGGGCTTAGCTGTCTCTGTTGACCAGAACATGGCTTCTCTCCACGTGGTGTTTTTTCGCATGGTGGCTCAGGTCTGTATGAGCAAGTGTATCGGCGAATAAGGCAAATTCTGCATGACTTTTTATGACCCATCCTCAGAAGTCTAGCCCACTTTTTGTGCACATAATTATGTGATGGCAAATACTAGAAGACAATTCATCACTTTTCTTCAATTCACAGACCATCTTTATCATCATTAATCAGAATTTAGATAATTTTATTTTTTTAAATTGTACTCTAAATCTAATAGGTCTTTCACTGACCATGTTAAGGTTGAAATTCCTTGTAATAATGAGAATGGGTTCATAATCAATTCAGATTTTTCACATCAAATACTTAATAATCTGGTCAACAGAGCCTGCTGAGCCCCACAGTCCAGTCAGTCCTGCCATGGTGTCAGATATATGAGTGAGTCTGTCACGGACTCCCTAAGCCTCTCCCATTCACAGGTGAATATCACTGAGTGACTTTCTTTGATGCCACAAGGAACAAAAAGAGCACCTAGCCAAAACCTACCTAAATTCCTGATTCTCTTAATTGTGAGATATATTAAAATCATTGATTTAAGCAGTTATTTTTAAAGTAGTTATACAGCAGTAGGTAAGTGAAATAAAATTTGGGGTACCGTTGTAACAAAAACCTAAAATGTGGTATTGGCTTTGAAGCAAGATGTCAGGCAGAAGTCGAAAGGACTTTGAGAAGACTGTTAGTGGAATCCTAACAGGCATGGAAGAGGGTGTTAATGAGCACTTAAAGGAAAGTAAGGACAATGTTATTGGAAGATAGAGGAAAGTGGATCTTGTTGTGTCATGGCAGATGGTTTAGCAAATGTTACAACATGGAGATTTACAAAATGTATTTAATGAACTGATAGATCTGGCGAAGGAGATTTTGAGACAGAATGTTGAGAAACTGTTTTTTGTTTGATTTCTAACTGTGTATCATCAGGTATGGATAAACAAACATGTACTAGAGAAGGAACTGTTCAGTGTGCAAACAGAATTCAGAGAGACTATATAGGAACAAGATCTGAAAGTGAAACTATTTTTTTATCCTTAGTTTGTCCCAGCAGAAAGGTAGAGGCTACAGGACAAAAATCAAATTCAAGGCCCAGTTAGAATAGCATGGATTTAAGGTAGAGATGAAGCCAAGGTTGTGGTTATAAAACATTTTAAAATATATATTTTATTGATTATGCTACTACAGTTGTCTCACTTCTCCCTCTTTATCCCCCTCTGCCCTGCACACCCCTCCACCCGCATTCCTCTTCTCTCCTCTTAGTTCATGTCCATTGGTCGTACATATAAGTTCTTTGGCTTTTACATTTCCTATACTATTCTTAACTTACCCCTGTTTATTTTCTACCTGCCATATATACTACTTATTCCCTGTACCTTTTCCCCCATACCCTCCATCCCCTTCCCTGCTGATAACACTCCATGTGATCTCCATTTCTGTGATTCTGTTCCTTGTTCTAGTTGTTTGCTTTGCTTGTTTTTGTTTTCATTTTTTTTTTAGGTTTGGTTGTTGGTAGTTGTGAGTTTGTTGTTAAAACTTTTTATTCAGAGTTCAGAAGCATATAAAAGGGCTTATAAGTTTCTCAAGAACTTATAGTATAGACTCTCTTAAAACACTAAGGCTGGTAAAAATCTTGAGGACATCGTCTCACAGCGCCTCACTGGGAGCCCAAGATAGAAACGGTCTATCTAGAAGGTATTGTAGATGTAGCCTTTATCTAATGAAATAGGTTATAAATTGATACACAAAAAAACCCCACAAAGTCTGTATAGTGATTATATAAGCTTAAATTGAAAAAAAATCAGAATCTGTATGAAATGAAGAGACTTGCACCTTCAGACATCTATGGGCAGGAAGTAGGCTAAGAGGGCAGCTGCAGTAATGGGATATTTCTAAGGAAAAAAGAATGACTTAGAAGGCAAAGCCAAGATCTCAGAGGGAAGAGCCAAAAATCATGGAAAATCTTTCCCATGAAGCAGGATTCAGCCCCCATCATGAACTCGTAGCATGCTGCCTAGTTGGATTTTACAATTTCGTTGAATTAGTGACTTCCTATTCCTTTATTAAATGGGTATTTATTTATCGCAATTACTCTGTGCCTGTCACACCACCATATTTTGGGTTTGTGTGGAACAGATCACTTGTCTTTTTAGCTTGCAGGTTTTCAGATCAAGATTTGAACCCCAGAAACTGCGTGGGCCCTCCTCTGTACCTGGATGTTAAGATCTGGACTTTGAACCTGAGCTTGATGCAATAATGGGATAAGAATTTGGGTGGCGAGTCTTGTGAAGAGGTGAATATATATTGTATGAGGGAGGAATGCAAAAATTTTTGGCCAGAGGCAAGACTGGCAATTTAAAATCATTTCCTCAGATTCTTTGGTGCTCCTCCCATCTAGAGGCCTATGTTCTTTTCCTTTGAAATCATGAGATTATGATCACTTCAACTAATAGAGTGTGGCAGAAGTCATGGCTTTGTGATTTCTGGGTCTAGATTACAAAAGACCATATAGATTCTATCTTATTTGCTAGAACTCTTGCTGTTAATGCCATTAGTTAAGAAGTGTGACAACTCTAAGGCCCCATGTTAGTGGGGCCATGTGTAGGCTCTTTGGTCCACAGTCCATGCTAAGGCTGGCCTTCTAACCATGCTTGCGTATGTGCTAGACATGTGACCAGATGCGGACCAGATGCAGCAGTACATTAAAAAGATCATACACCATGATCAAGTGGAATTTATTCCTGGAATGGAAGGTTAGTACAAGATCCACGAATAAATAAATGTGATACACCAAATAAACAAAATGAATGTTAAAAGTCATATGATCATATCAATAGGGGTAGAAAAACATTGGCAAAATCCAGCACCCATTTATGTTAAGAGCTCTCAGCCAATGGGGAGTAGAGGGGTCATACTTTAAGATAATAAAGGCCTTTTATGACCAAACCATAGCTAATATTATACTCAATGGGCAAAAACTACAAGGGTTTCCTTAAGATCAGGAACAAGACAGGAATGTCCACTTTCATCACTTGTATTCAGCATAGAACTGGAAGTCCTAGCCACGGCAATCAGACAAGGTGAAGAAATAAAAGGAAATCCATTAGGAAAAGAAGTAAAACTTATTATTTGCAGGTGACATGATACTATATATAGAGATCCCTAAAGATTCCACCAAAAAACTACTAGAACTGATAAATACATTCAGTAAAGTGGCAGGATACAAAATAAATATCCAGAAATTTAGTTGCATTTTTATACACCAATAATGAACTACTGGAAAGGAAAACTAAGAAAACAATCCCATTTACAATTTCATTAAAAAAAAAAAACACCTAGCAATAAATTTAACCAAGTGGGTGAAAGACCTGTACATGGAAAAGTATAAGACACTGAAAAAGAAATTGGAGAAGAGACATGTCCTCTAGGCACAGGACCATGACACATGCAACATGCCAGCGAGCAGATTGACAAGCAGGAGAAGGGTGCCATGGACTGCATTGTGCATATCCCCAAGGAGCAGAGCAGTGCTGTCCTTCTGCGGGGGGCAACCTGGCAAATGTGAGGCACTACTTCCCCATGCAAGCCCTCAACTTTACCTTTAAGGATAAGTGTTATACAAATAGGTCTTCCTAGGGGATGTGGACAAACTCATGCAGTTCTGGAAGTATTTTGCTGGCAGCCTGGCCCCTGGCAGCGTTCCTAGAACCACCTTCCTCTCTTTTGTATACCTCCTGGATTTTGCCAGAACCCATTTGGCCACCAATGTGGGGAAATTGGGCACCAGGCTGGAGGCCAGAGCCCGGGAGACTGTCTGGTGCAGATCACCAAGTCTGATGGCATCTGGGGCCTGTACCAAGGTTCCTACATCTGGTGCAGGGCATTATCAACTACTGGGCTGCCTGCCTTGGAGTACACCACCATGCTGCCTGACCCTAAGAACACCCATATTGTGGTGAGCAGGATGATCACCCAGACCATGAGGGCATGGTGGGCATGGTCTCCTACCTTTTCCATGCCATGCAGAGGCTGATGATGATGCAGTTGGGCGCAAAGGAACTGACATTATGTATAGGGGGACTGTGTAGTGCTGATAGAAGATCTTCAAGGTGGAGGGGGCCAAGGCTTCTTCAAAAGCACCTGGTCCAATGTCCTCAGGGGCATGGGCTGTGCCTCTGTGCTGGTCCTGTGTGATGAGCTGAAGAAAGTCATCTAGGTGTGTCCCTCACCTAGACATGGGGACCAGGAGAGCCACATAGAATACTTCACTGTTAGAGACTATTGATCTTACAGAAATTTTAATGTTCTTGCCCAGCCAGATCATGTGTAGAGTGCTGGGGAGGACTCTAGAACACTCATTGTGATCAGGACAACTGGTGTCCTGATTCCATGCATTGATTGGGGGGAGGGGAACCCTGACATCTTCCTGGGTCCGAGACAGGGAAACTCTGCCACACAGGCCTAGAGCCCAGGTATTCACAGGAGCAGCTGTGTTTAATGTTTATTTAAAGGAAATCATATTGCCCATTTGTACTTAAGCATTATCCTCTTTGCATAGCTGAATATTTGCTGTCACTTCTATGTTGGGCATTCTGTAAACAATTAAAACCAGACACAGAGAAAAAAAAATTGAAGAAGAGACAAATAAATGGAAGTGTATACCATGCTCGTGGATAGGAAGAATTAACATTGTTAAAATGTCCATACTACCCAAAGCAATCTATGGATTCAACACAATTTCTGTGAAAATACCAATGATGTAATTCACAGAACTAGAACAAATAATCCAAAATTTATATGGAACCACAAAAGACCCAGAATAGCCACGGCAATCTTGAGAAAGAAGAACAAAGTGGAGAAGAACGAAGTTTGATACCTGATATCAAACTGTTCTACAGGGCCATGGTCATCAAAACATCATGGTACTGGCATAATAACAGACACATAGATCAATTGAACAGAATAGACAGCTTAGGAATAAACCCATGCCTATATGGTCAATTAATACTTGACAAATCAGGTGAGGATGCACAGTGGGGTAAAGACAGTCTATTAAGGAAATGGTATTGGGAAAATTGGACAGATGCATGCAAAAGAATGAAATCAGACCACCTTCTTATACCATGTTAAAAAAACTTAAAATGGACTAATGACTTAAATGTAAGACTCAAACCATAAAACTCTTAGAAGAAAACAGACTGTAAGATCTCTGACATTTCTCTTAGTAATGTTTTTTCCAATATATCTCCTTGGCCAAGGAAACAGAAGGAAAATAAATGGGACTGCATCAAACTAAAAAGTTTTTGCACAGCAAAGGGACATCAATAAACTGAAAAGACATATTCAAAATTAATGGTAAAACATATTTGCCAATGATACCTCAGATAAGGGGTTAATATCCAAAATTTACAAAGAACTCATAAAACTCAACATCCCAAAAACAAACAATCCAGTTAAAAAAATGGGCAAAGGACCTGAATAGACAATTCTCTAAAGAGGACATGCAGATGGTCAATAGACATATGAAAAGATGCTCACCATCACTAATCATCAGAAAAATGCAAATTAAAATCACAATGAGATATCACCTCACACCCATGAAAATGGCTATCATCAATAATCAACAAACAACAAGTGCTGGTGAGGATGCAGAGAAAAGTGAACGCTTGTGCACTGTTGGTGGGAATGTAGATTGGTGTAACCACTATGAAAAACAGTATAGAGATTCCTCAAATAGTTCCACAAAAATGGAACTGCCTTGTGACCCAGATTCCACTTATGGGAATATATCTGAAGAAACCAGAAACAGTAATTTGAAAAAATGTATGCACACCTGTGTTCATTGCATTATTTACAATAGCCAAGATATGGAAGCAACCCAAGTATCCATCAGTAGACAAGAGGATAAAAAAAGCAGTGAAACATATATACAATGGAATATCACTCAGCCATAAAAACAGAATCTTACCATTTGTGACAGTTTGGATGGACCTGGAGGGTATTATGCTAAGTGAAATAAGTCAGTCAGAGAAAGACAAATACCATTGATGTCACTTACGTGTGGAGTCTGAAGAACAATATCAATGAGTAAACAAAACAGAAACAGAGTCATTGATACAAAGAACAGACTGATGATTGCCAGAGGGGAGGAGGGTTGGGGGACTGGGTGAAAAGCTGAAGAGATTGAAAAGTACAGATCGTCATGGGGATGTAAAGACAGTGTAGGATATATAGTCAACAATACTGTAATACCTATGCATTGTTCCAGTTGAATACTAGAAATATGAGTAAGAACACTTTGTAAAACATTTGTCTAATCACTATACTGTATACCTGCAACTAATACAAAATAATATTGACCGCAAACTGTAATTAAAAAAATTAAACAATGTAAATTAAAAAAAATTTTAGATATATTTTTTTAGTTGTAGAATATCTTCTTGTTTCTTTTATATTTAATAATTTTCCCTTTGAGGTGTCCTATTTTCCCTTAATTACATTGATGTTTTCTTTTAAACCTTTTACCATATTTATAATAGCTGTGATAAAATACTTGTCTGCTTAGTTCATCATCTCAGTCATTTCTAGGTCACTTTTTATTGACCGATTTTTTTCTTGGTTATAGGTTATATTTTCTGCTTGTCTACATGCCTAGTAACTTTTAACATATGCACTATATAATGGATGTTATGTTTTTGTGAGTCTAGATTTTGTTTTTAATGGAGTGGTTTCCTCTGGCAGGCAGTTAATTTGCTTATATATCAATGTGATTTTTAAAGCTTTTTAAAAAATGTTCAGCTTTGAGATAATTCTGTATTCTTGTGCAATTGGAATAAATAATAGAGATCTTGTGTACCTTTCACCTAGTTTCCTTCAATGGTAACTAACATCTTGAATGACTTGGGTATAATATTAGAAGTAGAAAATTTACACTGTTACAACTCAGGGATCTTATTCAGAGTTCACAATTTTACATGTATTTTGTGTGTGTGTGCCTTTAGTTCCATGCAGTCTTATCACATGTAGATTTTGTGACCACCAACACAATCAAGATACACAGTAGTTCTAGTGTAACTGGGCAGCCTGGGGTCTGGCTGCTTGCCACCATGTACACACACAACATGAAGATTTGTGGGGAAGAAAATAGGTTTTTATTAACAGGGTACCCAATTTGAGAGGGCTGGGAGCATTCCTGCTCCTAGCCGACCTCATTCACAGAGCACAGAGATTCCCTTCTTCCCCCAAAGACAGAAATATTTAGCAAATAACAAGTATGTAAAAAAAGAAAGCCAAACCAGAAGTTCCTCTTCATTTCTTATCTGTAGCCCAAGGTTATTACTCCAGTGGGTCCCTGTCTCTCCAGCTCTCCGGGCTTTCTCTCTCTGGTGCACACTTGTGAGGTCAGTGTCTCCATTGCACTGCAGCAGCTTTTTTCCCTCTCTTCCCCTGGGTCTGGGGTGTACTCCCAGATCACTCCAGACGGTCTTGCAGGGAAAGCTCCATGCATGGGGTCCCAGTGCCTGAGGCTGTCTGTGCCCCTGGGGCCAAGAAACCTTCCCAGCTCACACCTTCCTTTGCTGCTCCCAGCCTCCTTGCGCTGCTGTCAGGGCAAGAGCGCAAGGGCTGGTGCCAACCAAGGCACACATCACAGTGCGGGACTCCAGTTCCAGGGGCTGGCTTCTGACCATGTGAGGCATAAACCCTCAGCGCTCCTGCCGGTGTGGGGCAAAGAAAGAGAGAGCGCTGGGGCTTGGCATCTCCCATTCCCGTGAGCGTTCCCGCCCCTGCAGGGGAAGGAAAGAGAGGGAGGCTTCTGCCTTTCCGTTTTAAAGCCCCCTCCAAAATCCCACACGCTGTGGGAGTGTCCACCTTTTTAACCAGTGTGTGCTAGCTCATGTCGGCCATGTTTGCCTTTGCTGCTCTTTCAGCTGCCATCATGCACAAGGGGTAAAGTCTCTAATCCCGCATAGGAGCACCAGCTTTTCGATTTTGGCTACAGCTGGGGCGTCTGGCCCTCACAGCTCAAGCAGGTCCTCACAGCCGTGCAGCTTGTGTCAGGAGCTGCATTGATATTTACAGTAGCCAGAGGGTGTGGGAAGGCTATCAAGCCCTAGCTCCGGTTTCATTCCAGAGCTACCTCACAGCCCCTCCGATGCGGGAGCAACAGCGCTGGCTTGTTTACAGTTGCCTCGGGGTGTCTCCCTTCCCTGGCAGCCCTTCCTTTCGGATAAGGCAGGCTGCTTCAATCTGTCACCTTGGCAGCTATTTCAATCCACCCTTCTGGGGGGAAGTACTGGCTCTGGGAGATGGGGCTTCTCCTGGACTAGGGTCTCCCCCACCTCCCCTGGACTTGGGCAGACCACCCTGTACACTACCACAAGAATCTCTTGTGATACCTTTTTATAGCACACTGGGGTGTTTGCTGAGGATATTTCTCTTGAGATTTATCCAAGTCGATGTGCGTAACAATAGTTTATTTCTTTTTATTGCCAAGTAATATTCTGTTATGAATGTACCGCAGTTTGTTTAACTATTCATCTGCTGAAGGGCACTTGAATTGTTTTCAGATTTTGGTAATTATGAATAAAGCTTCTATGAACCTTTCTGTATAGGTTTTTGTGTGTATACAGTTTCCATTTTTCTAAGATAAATGCTGTCATTAATAAATCAACAAACAACAATTGATGGCAAGGATGCGGAGAAAAGAGAACCACAAGAATGCAGACTGGTGCAGCCACTGTGGAAAACAGTATGGAATTTCATCAAAAAACTAAGGTGGAAGTGTCTTTTGACCCTGTTATTCCACTGCTGGGAATATGAGGCCTGTCCAGAAAGTACCGAGCCATGTAGTATGAAAAATGGAGACATTTATTGAAGAAGATATAAGATACAAGAAACATTGTACATAGGAAATGATGCCTCAGTCCCTTTCAAGTAGGCACCATGGGACCTCACACAGTTCTCCCAAATGCCATCAGCTGTCCCATCATATTTTCCTGAATGCCTTTGAGGGTCTGAAGTCTCTTTCCTTTCAAAGGTGATTTTAGTTTTGTGAAATCCAGGAAGTCACAGGGAGCCAAATCTGGGCTGGCGGGGGGAGGTGCTGAGTCACCTGTGTAGTTTGACGTTTTACTACCAAACTCTATGAGACATGATGCATGAGCTGTCACGTTGTCATGATGAAGTTGTTAATTACCAGTTACCCATAGCTGTGGCCTGAATCATCCAAATAGTTTCTGCACAGGAATGCTCAAGCTTAATGCAAAATTTGATACAGATTCGTTGCTAAACTCTCTCAGTCATTTTGAATGTGACAGCCACACAGTACACATGCTCACTCAACGGGGTCTACTGCCCCCACTGACCATGTACAGTGAAGTCATCATTGTTCACACATGTGCATCCCAGTCCACTCTCCTTGGCTGCCAGGTTACACTGATGTCACACAAACTGTTCTTGTTATACTAACAATGGCTCAACTTTTTCCAGACAGAACATATGTGTAATCATATATAAATTTACCACAGTTGTGATTATAGGACTCCTACCACCAATAACTTTTATCAGTAGAAGTAAGAAAAATCAATAAGTTTTATAAAAGTGTTTAAAAATCTGTTTCACTGATTTTTCTATTGGGAGAAACAGAGCTTAATGATGGTCAATGTAGGGAAACCAATCTGTTTCCTTTGCAGGAATTTAGGCTGAAAGTTTGTGATTGCAATTCAGATAGCAGAAAGCCAGTTTATAATTTAGAGTTATCCTTTTGTAGATAGATTAGTGGTTGTCTGTACTTGCTAGGCTTCAGAATCATTTGCAGAATTAAAGAAATAGAGGTATGTCACGGGGATGTAAAGTACAGCATAGGGAATATAGTCACTTGTATTGTGATAACTATGTGTGGTGCCAGGTGGGTACTGAAAATATTAGGGGATCACTTTGTAAATTATATAATTACAATCACTATGCTGTGCACCTGAAACTAATATGAAATAATATTAAATGTCAACTGTAATT
The DNA here is from genome assembly GCA_004027735.1 of Carollia perspicillata. Lineage (NCBI taxonomy): Eukaryota > Metazoa > Chordata > Mammalia > Chiroptera > Phyllostomidae > Carollia > Carollia perspicillata. The sequence continues at coordinate 28,205 of PVKM010014088.1, forward strand.
AAAAATAAAATTAAAAAATACAGATATGAGGACTATACACCTAAAGATTCTGAAACAGTAGGTTTGGGTAGGGCCTAGAAATCTGTATTTTTAAAAAAGCTTTTTCTGTAACTCTGATGTGTTCCTTGGTTTGAGAACCACAGAGAGATGGAATACACATATTAATTAGTAAGAAGACTTAGCTTGAAACGAGTCTGTATTAGTTAAGACTCTTGGTTACAAGCAAATGTCAGAAACCCAACAGGCCTAAGCAAAATCCATTTACTGGCTCATGTAACTGGGATGTTCAGAGTAGAACTGGCAAGAGCACTCCGTGATGTTCTACAAGGGTTCAAATGATCTCATTAGCTATGTCTTTCTCTCCTTTCTTCCTCAATCAGCTTTTCCAACAGCTCCTTTCATGTGGTGGGAAAGGTGGCTTCTGACAGCTGTAAGCTTTCATTTTTATTGTTCATAATTCAAAAGTAAGAGACCCTACTGCTCCCAGTATTCTCCTATCAGATTGCATGGATGGACCCTAGGCTCTGTTTGGTTCATGTACCCAGCCCTTTCACTAACCTCTGTGAAAAGGATGGTCACGTGAGTAGCAAGGGGTCAGTCAGACAGGGCCTTGTGACTACGTTTCATCAGAACCATGTAGATTGGGGAAGGAGCAGGTTTTTGGTGGAAAAGGGTGTATTGGGGAGATAAAAACACAGATATAGTCTACTGAGGCCCACTTTTCTGAGCATGATGTAAAGACTTCTGGTGGTATAATAATTTATTGTGGGTATTAATAATTTAATCTTTAATTCATTTATTCATTTATTTTTATTTAATCTTTGTTATACCTTTTCCATCATCATTTAGTCCCCTTATATACCCTGCCCCCCAGCAGTCACAACACTGTTGTCCATGTCCATGAATCCTTCTTCCTTTTTGCTCAACTCCTCCTCCACAGTCTCCCCCATCCCCAGCGAGCTGTCATCTGCTCTCCATCTATGAGTCTCTGTTTTGCTTGTTAGTTCAATTTGTTCATTAGATTCCACATATGAGTGAAATCATGTGGTATTTGTCTTTCTCTGACTGGTTTATTTAGTTCTTTAGTATTAAGCATTTAATCAAATTATGCAAAGCTTTTGGGGTCACCAAATTTCAAGCAGGGACATTTCTATTGGAGTTATTGTACAAGCTAAGTACAGGATACACCTGTTACAGTTTGAAAAATATATATCTTCTCTTAACCCTGATTT
>PVKM010014089.1:0-29317 GCA_004027735.1 Carollia perspicillata
AACACTGACTAAAAAGTAGTATGAAAGAATATAAAAGCTATTATACTTTTATTGGTATATCAAATCTTGATTTATTTCTTTTTATAGTTTACAGCTCAGTTCGGTGATGTCTGCGAAATTGTCCTTTGCCTGTTGTACCACTTAGTGGCCATTAGAAAACAGTTCCTGTGAGGATGGGTGAGGGGCCAAGACTATTCCTTTGCTCCTTTTTGGAGGATAGTGTGTATTGGCTATAAAAGTATAAAAGTAAGATGTGCTCTTGTGTTCCTACTTTTAATTTAGAATTATAAGCAAACATAATCATCCATGGTCTTATCATCATTCATATTTTAGCATTTCACCATTGTCTTTTTGATACATTTTTACAACAGAAATTCTGCTACATTTAAAAATTAAGGGAAATAGTCTTATAAACATGGAGATTTGAAATAACATGGTAAAGTATTGACATTATGTATAAGCGTAGATTTCGAGTTCTGAGATTCATCCTGTCAGCACATATAATTCAGACTTTGGGCATTATCAAATACTCTTTCATTCATGCACTTAGTCAATTTGTTATACAATATAGTCATTGATTTTTTCATATTGTAATAATAGATTTATAGTGAGCTTTGATTGGCAAAACAATGTGGAGACCTCCATTAAAAGTATATCCTTATTTGCATTTATTTTGTTATCAGGTCATCAGCTTCTTTACAAGCACAGAAAAGTGAAATTATAGCAGATTGTCTAAACTAGATTAATTTGTGTGTGATAATCATACATTTTTTTCATTTATTTGTCATTCATTCATTTGACAAATATTGTCTGAAAGCTTAGCCTGTGCCAGGGAATATGCTAGGAGCTTAAAATAAATAGGGAATAAATTCCTCCATCCTTGTCCTTGGGGAACTTCCCTGCTAGTGAATTCTTTATTTCTATTCCCCAAGCTACTTTAAATAATAGAAATTTTTATTAGCTTTTCAGTAACTCTGAGTCCAAGAGCCACAAAGCACAAAAGATCTAATCCAAATGGCACTGCATGAACCAGTGTCATACAGTAAGCTAACAATTCTGCCTGGAGAGCTGCCAACTTTTATCTTACTTTAAAAGTTATTAATTGAAAATCTATTTTAAGAGGATAATTCTACATCAGTGTGGATACCGAAGATAGAGGTTGGAATGTTGAGTTTTGAATAATAACACTGAAGTGTTTCAGAGACTAAAAACGGAAAATTCCACTAAATTAGTACATTCACTGTTTGGTTTTGTGTGTGTTTCAAAGGTCCTGATCTCTGATAGGTCCCCTGGGAACAAAGAGACTAGAAGGGCTATGGAACTCTGCTCTCCATTGGAAGGTGATTTGTACAGGAGGGCTCTATTGGAAACCCCATATAATGAATTTCCTCCCCAAGTATGTTTTTCTTCCTAGGCATGCCAAAACGTGGATAAACACAAACCAGATCCAATGGGCTGGCTAGTCCCTTGTAATTCACCTTCCCTGGTCAGCTGAATGGTCTCCAAAGATGCCCACACCATAATGCTTAGAACCTGTGACTCTGTGACGTTAAGTAGCAAACAGGATTTTCAGATGCAGTTAGGGAGAGAGATGGTCCTGGGTTATCTGAGTGGGCCCAATTCACATTAGACCTTAAAACCAGAGAACTTTCTCTGGCTAGACAGGACAGAGGAAGCAGAAGGGGAGGTCGAAGAGATTTGAAGGATGAATAACCTCCCCAAGTTGCTGGCTTTGGAGGTGAAAGAGGCCAAAAACCAAGAAATATAGGCAGCCTCTAAAAACTGAGACTGATCTACAACAGCCATCAATAAAGTGAGGACTTCAACTCCACAGCTGCAGGCAACTAAATTCTGCCAACAGACTGAGTAAGCCTGGAAGAGGCTTCCACAGAACCCCCAGGTAAGAGCCAGTCTGGTAAATACCTTGAGTCTGATCTTGTGAGACCCAGAGCAGAAAGTCAAGGTAGTAAGTTTGAGTTTTAAGCCATTAAATTTATGGTAATTCATTACAGGAGCAATAGACAATGAGTACACCTTCGACTGCAATTTAATCAGCCCATACTAGGTCTTCAGTCACATTTTTGTTAGAAATCAATACATAAATTATCATACCCTGGGTTTTTTGGTATTAACATCTATATTTTGTCAGTAAGTCATCTTTCTGATAATTTGGCGCTTAGGTATTCTGTATTTCCTAAATGCTTTGCTTTATTTACTTTTTTTATTGGCTTTATTAATTCTTTGCCCAATATGGAAATCATGACTGCTTGAGGATGTTGCTTAGTGTTTCTTCTATGCCAGACCTCTCCCATTTGTAGCACGAAGGTTTGTTCACAATGGTGAGAGCTGCTTGGGGCCACCTGTAATGTCACAAAAGCCCTGGCCAAAAAGGAACCAAAGGTGCTAAAAGGTTTATGCACAGAAAGTCTGGGTGGCAAGTCCACAGTCACTGAGCAGCCCTGATGCATCAGGTTGGGTTCCATCTTTGTCACCTAGAGCCTTAAGTGGATGACAGGTATAGTTTAAACCAGAAAGCCTGGTCGTCAAGAAAGTGGAGTTCACTAACAATTCAGAGTAAGTCAGGCAAACCAGAGAAGAACGTTATCTTTATCTTTCTTCAGCCCAACAGCAAACCCGAGAACAGCATGTATGCCATTTCATCTGTAAAACCTGTATGATTTTACAATAAACTCTAAACCGTCTTTTGAAAGGCAGCTAAATACAGTGCCAAGGACATACTGTGTGCTTAACTTTCTACTCATTTGATAGCCATGATTCTAGAAATCTGATTTCAAAACAATTACCTTGGCTTCCAGGGAATAATTACTTTAATGATCTTTTAAATGTTTTCCCCATAAGATCTGACCTTGCTGTAAAGTCTTTACTGCCTCTTTATATGGTGATAGGGGATCAGGCAGACACTGTTCTTGAGTCTTTACTAAGCTAAAGTAAAGTGGCCAATAGGTGGCCTAAATATTATGGGGAAATATTTAAGGAAGAAATGAAAATTTAATATTTTCAGAACCTACAAAAACAACCAAAGTGAATGGTAAAAAACAAATATATTATGTCAAACTAACAGTGGAGGGAACCAGAAAACATTAATTTTCCCTGTTAGGACTTAGATTGTGAAGCTAGTATCATTTACTAATTACATATACTTAAAAATAACTTTTGATATGTATAAAGTTGGAAACCACATTAATAAATTAAAAGAAATGGTGGAACGATATAAATTTTTTAGCAAACATATTTCTTGTGTTACTCTTAGAAAGATTTTTTTTTGGTACCTCAAAGTTATCATTTGCATTGATCAGAGATCTGTGTCGAAAGAAGGGAAAAGAAGGGAAGGGAAGGGAAGGGAAGGGAAGGGAAGGAAAAGGAGAGGAGGGAAGGGGAGGGGAGGGGAATGAAAGAAAGAAAAGTAAAAGAAAGAAAGAAAAGAGGGAGGGAGGGAGGAGGAAGGAAGAAAAGAAGAAAGGAAGGTAAAGTAAATAAGTAAATGAATTGACACATCACAGAAGTGGAGACTCAACTGACTAATGAGATATGAGTTCACATCCATCAGATTCAAGGAACTAGAAAATTATATGATACTGAATTTTGGTAAGAATATGGGGAAGTAGAAACTCTTAGGTACCGCAGCTAGAAGGTACAGTGGCCAGTCTAGAGAGCATTCTGACGGCACTTGGTAAAACCAGTATGTTCCCTGTGACCCATCAGTATCACTCTTGAATATTTCTCTAGCATATGTTCATATGCAGGCGTGTTTGAAGATGTTTATCACAGTCTTATTGTTAAGAAAAAAGGAGTTGGAAGCTACCTGAAGTTCCCCAAACTAGGGATATAGACAAGTGGTAGGTGTGATTGTAACAATAGTCAGCAGTAATAAGAAACAACAGATCAGTAGTACCAATGTGGCTATATCTTAAAATCATATACATGAGAGAATAAAATTCGAAATAGATTGAGAACTATTATGCAATGCCATTTATATAACGTAAGGCCACACACATACAAGAGCTCAATAACAGTGTATTTTATGAGGATCTTTACATAGCCAAAGACATATATCAAAACACTGAAGAGAGTGCCAGTGAAGGAAATAGCAGTGGGGAAATGGAACAAGAGTGAAAAAACAAAACGAGAGGCAAACTGTACCGAGCAATGGTAGTGTGCGCCGTGTACTGGAGAGTAAGCGTTACTGGATCACCAGCATGCGATGCCCAAAGAAGAGCTGGGGGTAGGACAAATAGGAACATATTTTCAATGAGCAGGTTCTATTACAATTATATCACTCTCAGCCCGTTGCCTTGGTCTTCTGTCTTCATGTTTCCAATCACTGTAGTGTACAAACTCTAGGAATTCATCAGAACTGAAACTGTTATACTAGAGGGCCCTGGATTAGTTTCCTTTTTTCACAACTGATCATGACAAACATAGCACCAAAAACAATACACATTTATTATTACACAGTGTTCACGAGTTAGGAGTCTGGCCATAGCTTTGGCTGGATTTTACCTGGCTAAAATCAAGATGGCGGTTGTGGCTACGATTTTGTCTAAGGCTCAGGATTCTCTCCCAGACTCACTGGTTGTTGGCAAAATTCAATTCCTTGTGGCATAGGACTGAAGCCCTCAGCTCCTAGGGGCCATTTGCTACTTTCTGTCATATGATCCTCTGTATACCATGATGTTTACTCTTTGAAAGCCAACAGAAACTTGTCTGTTACTGCTTATGTCCCTCTTAAAGGACTCGCCTGATAAATCAGGTCCATCCAAGGTAATCTTTCTTTTGATTAACTCAGAGTCAGCTAATTAAGGACCTTAATTCATCTGCAAAATCCCTTTACCTTTGCATCATAACCTAATCACATGAATTATATCCCTGTGAGATAGTTGGGCAAATAGTCACCCATATACGGGACAAGTATTAATGACATATTTACTATGTGCCAAGACCCACAAAATAGTTGAGGATGAGGAAGATAAAAGGTTAATAAAATACAGTACACTGACATGGGGAGCACTCAGTCCAGTGGTGAAGAGAGATATGTGCCCATTTAATTAAAATGAAATAAAATAAAAATAAGGTGGGAAAAAGTGGTCAGAATTTGGATTCTGGCATGCAGTTACTTAAGTTCAAATGCTGTCACCATCTCTGAGTAACTGTATGATTTTGGAAAAGGGCACAACTTTGTTATGGAGAACAAAGGGAGAGAAGAGAGAAGGAAAGAAGTGAGGGGGAAATGGGAAAAACTTCACTGACAGAAGTTTTTTTTTAAATATTTTATTTATTTACCTTTAGAGGTTAAGGGAAGGAGAGAGGGAGAGATGTATATCAATGTATGGTTGCCTCTTGTGCGTCCCCAGATGGGAACTGCCCTGCAACCCAGGCATGTGCCCTGACTGAGAATCAAACCGCGATCTCTTGGTTTGCAGGCCCGTGCTCAATCCACTGACCTACACCAGCCAGGGCAGAAGTTTTGTGAAGATAAAATGAGTTAATAGGTGTAAAATGTTTAGAATAGCTGCAGACACATTTCAGTTCCGACAGCAAAATCTGTGGGGGCACAGATCAGACAATGGTAACATATTATACATTCAAAAAATGGGACTCTGCATGTTAAATGATTTCTCTGTATTCACAATTCATGTGTAAAAAGAATCAGGAACAGAAAAGAGATAATCATGATCTCAGGGATTTCAGGCATTGTACTCAGTCAGCGAATATCGGCCCAGTAATGACAGGGCTCAGCAGTTTGAGGATGGAACACGTTATTTCTCTATTATGTTTGTACAGTGACCTCTGCACAACTCCTTTGCCATGAAACTTTTAATTTTTAAGTATTAGAATAATGACTATATGATGATAATAATGATAATTATTATAATCTTTCAAACAAAAAACAATTTTCAAAATATATAACTTTAATTTTTAAAACAGCTAATAAATGACATTCATTATGAGCCCTCAAATCCTTTCTAAGGGAAATAGTTCGATAACAATCTTATCAGAGCAATATATACATTTACATAAGCAAAAATAAAGAAAAAATTCAGAAAGTAAAAAAAATCAATACATATTTTCAAATGCTCTCTGTGTGCCAACCTATATAAATTTTGTTACATTGTGTAGAAGACTTGCTAAACAAAACTGAAAACAATGCTAAATAGTTTTCCATTTGTCATTATTCAATGTTTAATATGAGCAACTACCATGCACCAAGTAGTATGAATACAAAATGAATGGAACAAATTTATAACATCTCCAGGCAAGGACAAATCCCAGCTATTCACCAAGCTGGGGCATCTGCTGACAAGATCTGGAGAGACTGCTGGCTGCTTTGAGCAGCGGGACAGCCTGCAACTGCTTAGCATTGCTCACCTGTGCCTGTCATGGCCCGCACTAAAATGAAAAGTTATTACTTGGTATTTTCTGGGATTAGTTTGAGCATCTGTTTATCCTAACAATAACTAAAAGAGAATCGCTACAAGATAATGAAGTTTGATCAGCTTAATAAAATCAGCAGTGCAATTCAATTCTGCCCAGCAGGCAAACTTTTAAATTCACATCCAAATTAATAATAGAAACATACACCTAAAAGATGCTTTGATCCAAAGGATTCCAAAGGCTTTGCAAATTTAGGTGGTTGATGTTCAAGAATGGAGTTTATACACAGCTGTTTGAAGCAGCAGAATCACGTGGCCGTGCCTTCCATGAAAAAGCAGAGTTAGGCTCCTAAATATTCCACTGTGTCATGGGGAAAGTAGGATTTGGGAAAATAGAGTCAGGACTCTATGAACAACTTTATATTCATGAAATAAAACAATGGTGATAGTCATCAGCCAAATGAAGACATCATTCACGAAGCCAAACACATTAACATTTTATAAACAATTTGTTATGCTAATTTCTATTTATCATATCTTACCTACCATAAACTATGATTCTAAATGAAATTCACGTAAAGTTGTATTATTTTAATATATACTATAGATGTACATTTTTTTCTTTATCTGACATTCCACTCAAATATCTAGTTAAGGTGTTTGTGTTATTTATCACACAAACTGAGGCACTGGGTAATGAAATGGGGGTTTTTAACAATTACTAGAGTACACAATGCTTTAAAAATAATTTGATCTATTTTTTCAGAATGTGCATTTTTACCTGAATACTTTCTATTGTCTAAATATTTTATGTAAAATTTGATGTTTTTAATAGTGGCTTAAAAGTCTTAGCCACAAAAAAGATAGAGTGTGATTATATTTTAAATGCCATCTTTTTAAATGCTTTAATCAATTATAATTCAATCTCCCTCCAATCTACCTTGGGCCCCAAACTGTAGAAAACCTTTCAATCAAAACACAGAACATAATGATAGAATTCCATAACTCACTGCCTCCAAGAAGTAATTTGATTGCACCGGATTCACTTTCGCTTTGACAATCTTGACTAGATCCTGTGTCACTCACTCATAGAAGCCTTCAACACAATCCATGTATTCAACATACAGTTTGAGCTTTATGATGTTCTTAATAAAATTATAAATGTACATATATGGTAATGTCAGAATCCTTGCTGACAGCAATTAGCTCTAAGATGCTCTAAAAATTTTAGCCTATATTTGAAGGAGACTTTGGCACTAGTGTATACCACTTTTTTTCAAAATTAACAATTCTCAATATACAGTATGTGACCAGCAGGCACAGAGATTATGTTAGAAAGCATGATTCAATCATTTTTTATATTGAGAGAGTTCAATTATTACACTATTCCAAGAGTAGAGAGAAATGTTATTATTCAATGAATTAATATACTTTTAATCAAAGTTGATAAAGAATCCTGTTTTTCTAAAATATTCCAGTATTTATGCCACTGTGAAGTATTTCCTAATATTGACTCTTTTGTTAGGAGCTGGGAAGTAATTTTTCCTAAGTGAGAAAGGAATTAGTTAAAAGAAATCCTTTGATAATAGTACTATTTAAAACTCTCCTATTTTCATCAGATACCAAGTTTTTCCTGATTTCCACATTCTATCTTTTGTTCATATATTTCCAAAACATTTAATAATTAAAAAAAAAAAGCAATGGAAAAGTCAGAGCCTGCAGTCCAGTCCTTTATAAATAATCAAAACAACAATCAAGTATTTATGCTAGCACTAGAGCAGAATGGCCAGAGCAGAAATTCATAAAAACGTTCTCTTAATTTAAGAATTGTAGTTGTTCCAGATAATCTTAAGTAAAAGTAAAAACTATAACCTTAGGGAGAAGAATTACTAGAGATATTTTTGGAAAAATACTGTTTTATAATCAAATTTGAAGATAAAAAACCTTTTTCTCTTCGTGATGGATGATTATATATAGTTGTGTGTGACTGGTGAAAGACGTCTAGAGGGATTGCTCAAGGTTACGGGAAAACTCTAAGGAATTCTTGCAGCAACATCCTGAAATAAGAGCTCTCACATAATAGATTCACTGTGGTTTTCTTTGAGAAGCAAAGGTTGAGGAACACACGACCATTAACTACCCAGGACGAGGAGGAGAGTTGACTTATGCATCTGAATGCTTTTAGCTTTAGTTTACCCCTCGGTTTAAAGAAGAGAGAGTTATGCGATTAGCTTAATTTGATCGTTTGCCTTTTCCCTTTGGTAATCTTCCTCCTGTGTTGTAACATATACAATGCTGCTTCCTTTGCTTTTCAAACGAAAGCTAAAATGAATTTCCCTGACACACTATGTTATGAACGCAAAGTCAGAAATTTACATAAGTGATCTGCATCTATGGCATGTGCAACCTCTTAGTTGAAAGCAAGGCAAAACATCTTTTTCATCATGAAGATGATGCATGTAGTAAGGAAGAGAATGTGCAGTTATACAGGGGTGGGCAATGCAGAGACTGGCACTTTGGCCTTGGATTCAGGAATTAATCATTTGCCTAAAGTTTCCTCTGTCAACTTGAACTAATCATCCTTCTTTTTAAAACTCTTTATGATGATTTTAAATTTTAATACAAACAGTTACCTGCCTATGTTGACAGATAAGCACCTCCATGTTGTAAAGATGGCAATTTTTCTCAAATTGGGTTACAGAAATAGTATTATTAATAGTAGAAACTGTAGTGAAATTTTCTTGAAATCATAAGCATCCAGGAAAATACAAAGGCAAGAAATAAAAGAAATTTTTGAAAAAGAAGGGTGCTGGGGGACTTTTTCTTTGTTACTTCTTAAAAACATAATACAGAATAATGGCGAGGTTAGAGTGGCCTAGGCTCAAGAACCAAAAGGCAGATCAAAGAAATAAAAAAGGAAATCTAGAAACATATCTTAATAGTTGCAGTAAGCATTATCAACCTGGCAAAGTTACCATCACAAATAAAAATAAGCAAAAAATAATTTTAAAATCTAACAAACCAAGTAAAATTATTTATTAAAACTAAAATTTTAAGATCTAATATATTGTACAGAAGGACATTTAATGAATGGTCCTGTGACAGTGGATTAAATGAACTAGATTTTAATATTACAACCAAGTAAGTTGTAGATACATTAAAAATTGATGTCAAAAGAGGTCTACAGAAAAGAAATATTTAAATGGCAATCTAAGCTCAGATTTTAGAAAAATGGAAAATCAGCACCCAGCGAGAAAAACAACCATATATTCAAGAACATACAAAAAATCAATATATCAAAATCTATCATAAGCATGATTAAGGGATGGGCAATAAACTTGGATAAGTATTTTCAGAAAAATGAAAAGGATTATGTCATTAAATAGTAAATTTGCCAATAGGAAAATGGGCCAAGTTTTCATAAATGGAGTTCACTGACAAAGAATATATATGTGACTAATAAATATAATAAAACATATTTGCTTTCCCTACCATGTAAGAATATGTCAACTTAAATAAGATAGTATCTTGACCCTGAGATTAGTGGAGTCGGGGGAAGGAAAGGTACAATTGAATTTCACACATGCCCTACCCCAGCCACTGGCCCATCCCTTACTAGAATGATTGAAAGACTGAAAGCCACTTTGGGAAACAAAGTAGCAGTTCATTACAGAACTAAACATACTCTTAACATATTATCCAACAATTGCACTCCTTAGTGTTTATCCCAAGGAATTGAAAACTTATATTTACACGAAAACCTGTACACATGTTTCTGGCAGTTTTATTCATAAACGCTCCAAACTTGGAAGCAACCAAGAAGTCCTCCAGTAGATGAATGGATGAATTGTGGTAATCCAGACAATGAGATATTATTCAGAATGAAAAAGAAATGAATTATCAAGCCATGAAGAAAACATGGAGGAAACTTAAATGCATATTATTATGTAAAAGGAGCCAATTTGAAAAGCCTACATTCTGTATGACTTCAACTATATGACATTCAAAAAAAGGCAAAACTATGCAGACAGTGAAAAAATCAGTGGTTAAGTTAGGGAGGAAGGATGATGAGTAGAGGGAACATCGAGAAATTTTTAGGGCAGTGAAACTACTCTGTATGATACTATAGTGGTGGATAGAAGTCATAATACATTTGTCCAAAGCAGCAGAATGTACAAAACCAAGAGTGAACTCAGATGTAAACTGTAGGTTGATCTATTTATAACAACTGTACCACTCTGGCTGGGGGATGTTAATAATAGGAGTGGCTATCTCTATGTATGGGCAAAAATCTTTGTATCTCCTGCTCAATTTTGCTGTGAATCTAAAACTGTTCTTTAAAAAAAATATTTTTTAAAAATAAGGAGAAACAATCTTATTTTAAAAGGAATATAAAAAGATTAGATTTGTCACTGATAAAATTTAAATAGGTCATATAAGCAACTAAAAATTAGATATAAATTTTAAAAACTAGATATAGCCATTGATTACTTCCATTTTTCTTTGGCTTAAAGTGCCTTTAATTATGTAAGTATGCTATTTTTTAATTTTGTTTTCCCATTATTAAAATAATATATGCTTTTTATAGACAAAGTAGAAAATAGAAAAGAATAAAGGGAAATAACATTTCACATATTGCTGGATATTTTGTTTTACTGATCTTACTTTAATAGAGAGCTAACTAAAATTTATAGTTCGTGATATACTTCTATCTTTTAATTACAAAAAATTTGTATTATTAGTCCCTTAACGGTGCATTTTTGCCAGAGTTCAAAAAAGGTTCAGCGCTTTATATGGTTTTGCATCTTGTGATATGATCTCTAATGTTTAGCCCGTGATACTGCTGCAGTCTAATGTTTCACTGGAATTTTTCATTTTCACTTTCATGCCATAAACTACAGCCTTAAATTTATTGCGCTATTTACATACATGGCAGCTGTTAAAATGACAGTAGTGGAATACACTTAGGGAATAGTTACTGGGGCAAATGGATGCACGCAAACACAATTTTATTTAAGTTACTTGTTTATTGTAAAGTTGGGCTTTTTTTTTTCTTGTGCAAAGGCATACGTGTTGATCCTAATGTAATAAAGTTACCCAATTCACTCACTCCAGTCATGCATTTCTTTATTCATATGCATATTTACTGAAAAGTTTATGGAGAACCTACTGCATGCCAGGCAGTGAGCCAAACAGCACGGTCAGGGAGAAGCACACAACAAGAAAAAGAGCATTGCCATATGGCAAGAACTGCTGAAAGGGGGTCTAATCAAAATACTCTGGAGTCACCCAGGAGAATGGGAGAAGGTGACCCTTGAGCTGGGTGTTAGAGGATGAATGAGCATTTACCAGGCAGAGGGAATAGCATTTGCACCTGCATGGAGCTAAGAAAAGAGGAAGAATAATTGAGGCAGGAAATAAAACTTGAAAAGGAGGTTTGGATCAGCCTCTGATGAGTCTTATGTGCCAAGCTAAGGAACGTGGGGAGTCAACTGAGGTTTCTTTGCGTCAGAGCCTGTCTTATTCAGTTTGGACTGGGAAGAACATTCCGCAGCCACCTAAGCACTGATTAGATTAGGAAGAAACTGGTGACAGAAACGCCGGTGAGAGGCTTTGTCAATGCGAAAGATGAGGGCTAAAACGTGGGCAGTCTCGAAGCATGGAGAGCAGTAAGTTATTTGATCAGCAAAAACAACAGTTTTTAATGATCAACTAGAGGGAGAAATGACTGAGGAAGAAAGGAGATAGGGAATATATTTTTAAAAAACATTGGGTGTGAAAATCAGAAAGATGAGAGAGAATCTAAAGAAGGGTTAGAGTCCGTCAGATTTTTTTAAAGATAAGTGAGGTTGAGCATATAGATAAAGTGGGAAGTACCTGGTGAGGCAGAGAGCAATATACTTTTATTTTTTATATTTTTATCCTCCCCAGAGAGCATTTTTTCATTGTTTTTAGAGAGAGAGGGAGAGAGAAAAACATCAATGTGAGAGAGAAACATTGATTGGTTGCCTCCCACACGCTGTGGGACTAGGGATCCCTGCCAGGGACCAGGGATCAGAGATCAGGGATCAGGGAATCAAACTCGAAACTCAGGTACACGTTTGTGCCCTGACCAGGAATTGAACCCTCAACTTCTCAGTTCCAGGACAAAGCTCCCACCAACTGGCCAGGATGAAAGTAATATACTTTTCTAAACTGAGACAAATGTGCTAGAAATATTTAATGGTTTCATTTTTCCTATGTGGGAGTAGGAGAATAAAAGGGCTGACAGATATTCTGGAAGAAAGGGTGAGGGAAATCTAAAGGTGAACAGGAGGAAGGTGCCTGACCCAAGGAGGTTAAGAAGTCTGACAGGCCTTCTAACCTTTCAGACTGCTAGGAGAATTTCCGGAGGAGCATGGAACTCAACCTGAAGTAGAAGAATGGGTGGCACTGCTTGGGCTTTGCAGTGAAATAGCACTTGACATTGTCGAAGGAGATGGGTGCTTACGGATTCGACCCTCTTCCCTCAGTGTGCATTTTCTGATACTGTCGTCCCTTCAAAATGACATGCAGACCATACATGGAGTCACTGAACTCAGAGTAAACCAGTTATCCCTGGCTTCAGCATCTTCTACAAATATGACTTCCAATGATCACCTCAATCTCATGTATAAAATAATATCGTTAATATGCTCTCTGCCCACCCCATTCATTTTTGTGAGCAATAAATGATAATTGTAAGAAAAGGGCATTCGAATGCAAGGCATTCATGTGGTTATTATCACTACTATTGATTTGTTCACTCAGATATAACCACAGCACTCCCCAAACCTGAGGGAACTTACTATCATATGTGTCTAATTTTATTTAGTGACTCAAGAAAATCTTCAAATTATTTAATGATTTTCACCAATCCCAAGCGATACGTTGTGAATCGTGATAAAAATCAGCAATATGAGACTTTAGGCATCATTCTTTTTCATCACCCTGTAGTTCTTAGCCACTAGGGCCAAACTGAAAAGTAGGAGATTTCAGGGAAGCATTTTCCAATCATGTATTTTCTTCTTCTACTTTCTGGACAAAGAAAGAGAAAAAGTGAAAAAAGAGGGACTTCACATTCATGCTCAGCTGCCTCCCCAATGATTTTCTTTGCCCAGCTTTGGAGGGCCTATTCGATTTAACACTCCTTTTACTTTCTCAGCTCCAGCCCCGTGGCCTTCATGCCAGGCTTGTATCTGCCTCAGTACTGCTCCCGGCTTCCATAACTACAACATAGGAAAGAACAGAACCTGCCCGATCTCTAATTTCCCTGCCCTGCTTTACAACACTTGATCACCATCAAATGTACAGTATACACATTTGTTTCTTAGCTGTCCCCGCTCATGCCAGTGTAAGCTCCACAACAATAAGACTGTCCTGTTTGCCAGTGTAACCCCTGGGTTTGGTGCATGGAGGGCATTCACTACGTAATTGTTGAACAAATGGATGGATGCATCTGTAAAATGAATACACCCATTTCACATGTCTCGTATTCTTGGGAGAACTTTAAAAAATAAAAATAAAACATAATACGAGGATTGTTGCTCAGGATGCAAAGAAAGAAAGGAATGCAAAATTCAGGCAACGAATGGGCTTTAAAGTAAGAGAACAAGAAGGGCAGGGCACAAGGTGACAAGGAGCTGCCTCAGCTAGTAAATTGTCAGGTCTGCTCGGACGGGCCACTTATCTCTAGTTACCTAGGAATCTTCCAGTTTTAGAGCCCCAAATCCTTCATCCCATGCAACCCTCAATCTTTGGCGAACTTGGATCATTGGCCACTTTAGCTTTTAGATTCAAGTAGATTGGACTACGTATATAAAAACATAACACACTGCCTGGTACACAATAAGTGCTGGATAAACAGCAAAAGGTGTTATTAAGTTCCCTGGTTTATAGTTGGCACTCAATAAATGCCAGTTTAAAGATGAGGGGAGATGCTCATCCCTGAGTATTATTTTTGTGACTTGGATGATGACTTTTCATAAGAGAATTATATTAGCTCGAGAGGTATAATGATGACTCCTCCAGTTTTAATATTAAATTTGGCAGTCTGTTTGTAGAGTTTTATCACATCTTCATCTAGAAAAAAATGCTTTTGCATTCACTGACTTCATTATTATCAAGAAACTATGTAGTGCAGTTGAAAAACAGAAAACAGTCTGAAATTCTATACACTTTTAAACATTACTTAAATATTTTTTTTTACCTTTAAGTACATTCAAAGTCCTTCAAATAAGGCTGGAAATACCATATTTTAGGGAAGCGTAATTTTCTCATCAACAAAAACAAATGTTCCAACTAGTTTTGTGAAATAAAAGCCTTTCAAATAGTCACTTGGAGCTGATTTTTTTAAAAAGTTCTCTTGTCTGTTTCTGTTAATGCCCACATGAGTTTTACTAGTTGCAACTGAAATCACAAAAACCAGGGCTTGATGCTTAGCTGGCAAGAGGCCAGAATAATGAAATTAATAACATATGCTGAAGAACCCATTTGTAACAATTTTTCCATTAAAAGAATGAGGCAGCTCAAAGCTACTGACAGGGCTTTCTCCCCTGCACCCACCCTCGTATTTTCTTTTGCCCTCAATATGTCTGAATGTTGAAGCCGCAGGTTCTTAGTTACTTTCACATTTCAATGTGTCTTTAACTTTTAAGCAACCCCGCAATTCTTAGACAGTTTATTTTTGTTGTTGTTTTTCTAAGTTTTTTTTTGTAGGTCAGAGGTGAATTTTTCAAGTCTCTGCCAACTAAAGACATCCTCTAATTTGGAGGCGAGCCCAACGCTAGTAGGGACACTTACTGAGACACAGTCTCGGTGCTATTGGCCGGCCTCACCTGTCAGCAGCCTGCCGTGAATCTCTTCGGCAGGTAACTCTCAGACCTCAGAGCCCATGACCAAAGGGACATTCCACTCATTTAGAGAAGAGCCTCAGAAGCCCTGTCTTACAACCTCTTCAACCTCACTTTATGTACATCACTAGCAAGCCTAGTAATTTAATTCACAAACATGTAAGAACTTAGGGCCAGCATATTTGTAGGAAAGAACTAAGAGCAGCAAAACACAATAACTGATAGCTAAGCAGGAGTCAGAGACATGCTAAAAGCACGCATAGGAAAAACACAGCGCTCCCTGTTATTACTAGAAGTTTTTCCAGCCAGGCAGTTTGGGAGGTCATCACAGGATTTCAGGAGTTATAGGCTCTAAATTATTGCTGTTGGTGTTCAAGTAGCTAAACCTGACATGAAAATCTTTTTATTTTGATGTAGTCTCATTTGTTCTTTTCCTTTTGTTTCCCTTGCCTGAGGAGATATATCAGAAAAAAATATAGCTAGGAGCAAATGTCTGAGATTTTGCTGCCTATGTTAAAATTTTCCCAATACCATTTACTGAATACACTATCTTTAGCCCATTGTATGTGCTTGCTTCCTCTGTCAAATATTAATTGATTATAAAGGTGTGGGTTTATTTCTGGGTTCTCTATTCTGTTTCATTGATCTATGTGTCTGTTTTTATGCCAATACCATGCTGTTTTCATTATAATAGCCTTATAGTACAGGTATATTAGGTAGCATGATTCTTCCAACTTTTGTTCTTCTTTCTTAGGATTACTGTTGCTATGAGGGGACTTACAAATTTTTGAAATATTTGTTCTAGTTCTGTGAAACATGCTATTGGAATCTTGTTAGGAATTGTGTTGAATCTATAGATTACTTTGGGTAGAATGGACATTTTAATAATGTTAATTCTTCCTATCCATGAATATAGTATGTGATTCCACTTCTTTGTATCTTCTTCAGTTTCTTTCTTCAGTGTCTTATAATTTTCCATGTATAAGACTTTTTCATCCTTGGTTAGGTTTATTCCTAGGTATTTTATTCTTTTTGAAGCAACTGTGAATGGGATTATCTTTCTTGATTCCCTTTTTGTTAGTTCATTATTGGCATATAAAAATGCAACTGAAGCCCTGACTGGCGTAGCTCAGTGGATTGAGCACGGGCCTGTGAACCAAAGGATCGCGGTTCGATTCCCAGTCAGGACACATGCCTGGGTTGCAGGCCAGTTCCCAGCAGGGGACGCACGAGAGGCAACCATACATTGATATTTCTCTCCCTCTCTCCTTCCCTTCCCCTCTAAAGATAAATAAATAAAATCTTTAAAAAATGCAACTGATTTCTGGATATTAATTTTGTATCCTGCTACTTTGCTGAATTCATCTATCAGTGCTAGTTGTTTCTTGATGGAATCTTTGGGATTCTCTATGTATAAAATCACATTATCTGCAAAGAATGACAGTTTTACTTCTTCCTTTCAAATTCATATGCCTTTTATTTTTTTTCTTGTTCTTGTGGCTAGAACTTTTATTACTATGTTGAATAAGAGAGGAAAAAGCAGACATTCCTCTCTTGTTCCTGATCTTAAGGGGAATGGTGTAGTTTTTGCCCATTAAGTATGAGGCTGGCAGTGTGTTTGTCATATATGGCCTTTATTATGTTCAGGTATGTTCCCTCTATTCCCACATGGCTGAGAGTTTTTATCATAAATGGGTGCTGGATTTTATCAACTTTTTTCTCTGCATCTAATAATATAATTATGTGGCTTTTATGCTTCATTTTGTTTATGTGGTGAATCACATTTATTGATTTGCAAACATTCTACCAATCTTGCATTCAGGAATAAATCCCACTTGATCATGGTGTATGATCTCTTTGATACATTGCTGTATTCAGTTTGCTAACACTTTGTTGAGGATTTTAGCATCTATGTTCATCAAAGATATTGGCCTATAATTTTCTTTCTTTTTAGTGTCCTTATCTGGTTTTGGAATTAGGATAATGCTGACTTCATAAAATGAGCTTAGGAATCTTCTTCTTGAATTTTTTAAACAGTCTGAGAAGGAGAGGTATTAGTTCTTCTCAGAGTGTTTGGTAAAATTCACCTGTGAAGCCATCTGGTCCAGGGCTTTTGTTTACTGGAAGTTTTTTTAATTACTGCTTCAACTTCACTTGGTATAATCTGTCTATTCGGATTCTCTGATATTTCCTGATTTAGTCTTGGAGGATTATATCTTTCTAGGATTTATCCATTTCATCCAGGTTGTCCAGTTTGTTAGCATATAGTTGTTCATAATATTTTCTTACAATCCTTTGTATTTCTCTTGTGTCAGCTGTTATTTCTCCTCTTTTATTTCTGATTGTATTTATTTGGTCTTCTCTCTTTTTTAGTTGATGAGTTTGGTTAAACATCTGTCAATCTCATTTGTCTTTTCAAAGAATCAGGTCTTGAATTCATTTATCTATTGTATTGTTTTTTATACTCCATTTTGTTTATTTCTGCTCTGATCCTTAGTATTTCCTTCCTTCTATTAATTTTGGCCTTTGTTTGTTGTTCTTTTTCAGGTTCCTTTAAGTGTAAAATTAAATTGCTTATTTGAGTTTTTCTCATTTTTAGAGATAGTCCTGTGATGCTATGAGTTTCCTTGATAGGATTGTTTATACCTTGGCCCGTGGATTTTGGATCGTTGCGTCCTCATTTTCATTTGTTTCAAGGTATCTTTTGATTTCTTCACTGATCGTGTCTTTTACCCTTTTATTGTTTAGTAATGTGTTATTTAGCTTGCATGTTTTTCAGTGTTCTTCTTGTGATTGATTTCTAGTTTCATAGTATTGTGGTCAGAGAAGATGCTTGATATAATTTCATTCTTCTTAAATTTATTAATTTTCTTGTTTTATGTCCTAATATGGGGTCTATCCTAGAAAATGTTCTGCGTACACTTGAAAATTATGTATATTCCACTGCTTTGGGGTGAAATGCTCTGAAGATCTCAATTAAATCCATTTGACCTGGTCTGTCATTTAAGACTGCTATCTCCTTGATGATTTTCTGCCTGGAAGATCTATCCAATTAAGTCAATGGGTTGTTAAAATCCCCAACAATGGCTGCATTTCTGTCTATGTCTTTCTTTATGTCCATCAAGGTTTGCTCTATATATTTAGGTACTCCTATGTTGGGTGCATATGTGTTTACTAGGGTTATATCCTCTTATTTGTTTCCTTTATCATTATTTAGTGTCCTTCTTTGTCTCTTACTATGACTTTGGTTTTAAAGTCTATTTTGTCAGATATAAGTACTGCTACCCCAGCTTTTTTCTTTTCCAATTGCATGAAATGTCTCTTTCCATCCCTTTACTTTTAGTTTATGCATATCTTTTGATCTGAGATGAGTCTCTTGAAAGCAGCATATATGTGGGTCTTGTTTTCTTATCCATTCGACTAACCTATGTCTTTTGGTTGGAGCATTTAAGCCAGTTACACTTAAGGTGATTATTGATAGATACATTTGTATGTAGTGCCATTTTATTGCTAGACTGCTTTCCTCTGTTTTATTTTTTCTTTTCCCTTTTCTTCTTCTTCTTAAAGCAAGCCATTTAACATTTGTTGCAGTACTGGTTTGGCATAATAGCTTTTCTTTTCTGGGATGCTCCTCATTTCTACTTTAATTTAAATGATATCTTTTCTGGGTAAAGTAGCTTTAGTTGTATGTTCTTGCTTCTCATCACCTTGAATATTTCATACCATTCAGTTCTGGCCTGAAATGCTTCTATTTAATAGTCAGATGACAGTCTAATTGATGCTCCCTTATAGGTAACTATCTGCTTTTCTCTTGTGGCTTTTAGGATTCTCTCCTTGTCTTCAAGCCTTGTTATTTTAATTACAATGTCTGTCAGTATCAGCCTTTTTTGGCCCAACTTGTTTGGGATTCTCTGAGCTTCCTGGACTTGTGTGTCATTTTCCTTCATCAGATTAGTGAAGTTTTTGGACACTATTTCTTAAAATAGGTTCTCGGTTCCTTGCTTGCTTTCTTTCCCTTCTAGTATTCCCAGGATGCAGATGTTATTTGCTTCACGTTGTCCAAAATGTTTCTTAAAGTGTCCTCATTCTTTTTTCTTTCTGCTGCTGTACCTGGGTATCTTATTGTACCTTGTCTTCCAAATCACAGATGTGATCCTCTGCTTCAATTAACCTATTCTTTATTCCTTTCAGTGTAATGTTTATTTCAGATATAGCATTCTTTATTTTTGACTGGTCCTTTTTTCTGATTTCTGTCTTCTTTTTTTTTTGCTTTTGGGTGTTCCTATAATCACTACTATAAACTTTCTACCTGATAAATGTTTTGCCTCCATTTCATTTAGTTCTTCTTTTGGATAATTCTCTCATTCTTCCTCTGGGGTTTGTGTCTTTGTCTTCCTATTTTGGCTGCTTCTTTGTATTTCCTGCCTTAGTTGTTAATTGGCCATTAAACTCATCAGTTGTTAAGCTAATGAGGCTATAAAGAGCAGCCCAGCTTAATCTCTATATGGTGGGGCAGATTAATTCCTGTGGACAGGGCCTTGCTTCCACTCAGGCTGATGCCACTTGGAGAGGAGTGTTCTGCCTAAGAAATATGGCTCCTGTAGTATGAGGAATGACTCAGCACAAGGATCTTGGAAGCTGTTTCTTCAGCTCTCTCCCCAGAGCCATGAGCCCCAGACTCCTCAGGGTGTCTTTAATCCACTCTGCCTTCCTTTTGCCAGCACCCAGGGTAAGTGGCTACAAACAAAATTTTGTGCTTTGGCCCCTTAAAAGGCTCTCTGCTTCTCAAGCTGTCTCTCCCTGGCAGACAGAAACCCTGCTGCTTTTCACAGCTTGGTGTTATCTGGGTTCCTTTCTGGCTCTGGTGCTGTAGACTGGGGAGCCAAGCTTAGAGTTTAGACCCCACACTTCTCAGCAGAAGCCCTCGGCTGCTAAAATATCCCTCCAGTGCTTCAGCTGCCACCTGTGGGAGTCCAGCCTGCCCTCTTGCATCTCCTCTGCACTCCCTACCAGTCATGCTATGGTAAAGTGATTTCTTCTGTCTGTCTGTGTTTATAAGGCTCTTTTTATAAAGCTCATAAGAAGTGATTTCTTCTTCTGTCCATGGTTATAAGGCTTCTGTCCAGCTAGTGTTCAGTTGGTTATTCAGGATGATCGCTACAATTTAGTTGTAATTCCAGATTGTTCTTGAGAGGAGGTTAGTGTAGCTTCCACTTATTCCTCTGCTATCTTGGATCTCAATATATATTCTTTTAATAAATAGTTTTTACATAGTATTGGTAACCTGTAAAAGTCTACTTTGTAAAGACTACCAAGTACCTTACATATAGGACACTGAGTATCAGTGTCCTCATCATGAGCTAGTCTTTCTTCCTCTTTTAAATTCAGGAATAAACAATGCTAAAGCATGAACAAAAATATTCCCCAGTCTTAGAAGAAGGTCACACTTGACTTAAGGGTCTTATGTATGGTTCTGTTCATCTGTCTGAAAAATAAGGATGGAAAGAAACTGGTATCAAAGGCATGCCGTTTTCTTAAAGGCTGATGGGACATTTGTGTAGTAATAATGATAAATCTGAGATAATAAAGCAATATGGGAGCAAATCAAGGATTTTTGCAAATCAGAACAAATTTTGACACTGTAAAGATGAGGAAAAAGACCAAAGTTTTTTTTTTATTATGAATTCTCTTCAGAAGGAAAACAGTCAAAGTAAAGTCAATGTAGGAGGAAGGAACCTTGAAAAATCAAGATGGTTTGCTGCCAAAGACATGAAAGGCTAAGATACTTTTGAATAATTTATATTCAGTACTAACAAATACAAGATTATATACTTGACACTGTTTACAGAACCCTTCAAATATGAACTCATGGAACACTTGCAACACTGTGACACTGTGGTTATCATAGTGACACTGTGATTACACCTCCAGATGAAATGGATGGACCAAGAAATAAAAACATTGACAGTTTAAGTACCTTTTTCAAGATAACCAGCCAGTAAGTGGCAGAGTAGGTTTAAACCCAGCATCCATGCTCTTCATCTCTATTTTATATTAACTAATTTTTGCCCTCAGCCATAACATCAGCACAGTCTTGAAGGCTAATACAATTTTTCTCATCAAAGACATGTGACATAATTATCTCATCTGTATCTTAGTGCTAACCTCTTCCAATGATCACCCAATAATTAAATTAGCCTCATTTAAATATATTTATTCTCATTTGTCTTTTCCTTTGTTCATAAAGCAAGGATTGTTGACTGTTTATTCTCTCCATAGATACATGTTTGATGTCATGGGAAAAACAGAAGTTGTAGAATATAGTTCCAGCTTTCGAAGGTCATGTGCTAGTTGGAGAAGGCTAACTGCTCTAACAATCCCAACATTTCAGTGGCTTCTCACAATAAAATGTTACTCTTCCCATTCCAGGAAGGCTTGCGTGGGGGAGGGAGGCAAAATAGAGGAAGAACTCTACTACAGAGTTGGTCAGAAACATACATTTTCTCGATCAAGAGCTCTGCCTTCCTCCAGGAGCTGGCTTCATTCAGTGGGTCAGTGGGAAAAGGAAGCAGAATCACCTCTGAGATATTCCTAAGGGTCATGCTGGAGGGGTGTACATGGTTGATCCTCCCATTCCATTGGCCACCTCTCAGGTGCAAGGGTACGCCTTACAGGAAGGTAGTGCTCAAGAAGAGCCTAGAAAAGTCTGCCACAGTCCAATGTCAGTAAGAAACTACCCTGGCTTTTAATTTTGGTACCAACTGTTGGATAAGTGAGGCTTTAGAGGGGAAAATAAAAACTGCTGTAGGATGTTCAAACAGGAAGAGATTTACTACAGGGGAACAGAGACTTATAGAACCATCAGACAAGCAGATTACCCCAAGGTCAAGGAAGCTGTTGCTAACATTCAGGAAATCAAGAAGGATGGGATTCTCAAGAAGTCACAGCTGATGACTTCAGCCCATAGTTCTCAAGTAGTTGGTTTCCAGCAATGCTGGCAAAATCATTACAGTGTCTTCTGGCCTTTGCTGAAGTCCACATGCCTTCCTGCCACAACAGGAATGGTGGCCCTTCCTCTCTTCTGCCAAGCTAATCTCACACAGGGGCCTCTGATTCTCAGACCTTAAACTGGAACCTGGTGGCAAGTACATCCAGGAAATGTGCTTTCCAGTCTTCAGCTCCTGCAATAGGGAAGAACAAAGATGAGTGTGAAGATGGTTCCAGATAGCAATAGATAATCTGACTTAGGGGAGAGGCATTTTTCTTTTCTTCATACATATTTTACTTTGGAAATCGTAAAAAAAGGAAAACTCTCTGTGTTAGAATCCTATGTATTAGTTTTATTCGGTCCTTCATTCATAGCTGTTAAACTCACTTGTATGTTTGGAGCCAGTTTTTAAAGTATAGTATTAGAAAAATTAACATCATATTTGTGTTTGGTAAATTGTGCTAGTTTGGGGGTTTAGAGTAATTTTTTTCTAAGAGGTTATGATGAGAACAAATAAATATAAAAGTCATTAGGTTAGGCACAGATGCCATTTATTTAGTGTTAAATTGATGGGTGGTATCCAGTTAAGTAAATAAATCAATAGTAACATATAATCCTTACCGTTACCAGCAGCAGTGACCTCAATCTTATTTCTAACTTTAGCTCTAGCCTCCCAGAGAAATGTTAATCATATCATAGAGTCAATGTTATTTGGGATTTTGGGGGTGGTGGGGTAGGGGCTACAATAGACCTTGCTCTGTTCAAATGAGATTTTTTTTACTTTGCCTGAATTCTCTGACTGTTATGATTTTAAACCATAGCTTCAATTCAATTTTTATAGTTCTTGGTGACTTTATTGCTTTATTACTTACTGTGCTGAAGCAATACCATAGCTTAGGTGTTTACTATAGAGAGAGGATCACAGTGAAGCAAACACATTTGCAGATCACTATGTGTAACTATAACAATCAAGAGTCTAGGGCAATTTAGAGATGCAAGCCTGTGCCTGCCTAGATAAATGTGCAGAACCACTGGTGCAAAGGTCACTTTCTGATTGGTGATCAGGGCCAAATGGTTCTGTAGGGTCTAATCAAGTTCCATAGCTCTAGGCAGCAGCGTGAACACACTGAGCATGTTCCCCTCACTGTGTCTTCTCTGGGGCAGAAAGCAGAACGTAAGGATTTTGATTTATTATGTGTGATAAGTACGTACTTGCTAATATTTACTAAAAAGAATAATAATAATAACTAGCACACATAGTGTTCTCAACAGATACTGTGTAGGAACTGTTCTTATCAACATTTTATGGATGCACTTATTTGTGATACAAATAAATTAATAAGTTGCCCAAAGAAACAGGCAGTACTCTGGTTTCAGAGTACAAGTTCTTCCCCAATGTAGTGATATATGGCATGCAACTAGTTATTTGGATTGCCTCAGTGCACATAGAACATATGCCTGTGTATCCAAAAATATCATACTCACTGAAGAAGCTTTTGTAGCAAGAAATGAAATCAGTCACCCCGTCTATTTTTGCAACCCTGAAATAAGGAAGTAAGCCTAGTCCTTCCCTTGAGTAATTTTCATCTTTGTTGGAAATGATTGGTTTCCTATTATAATTACAGTGCAAACCGGGGCAGGAAAGATGGGAGATGGCCTTTAATGAGACTTTTTCCAGCAACACATCATGAATTAGAACAAAAGTATCAAAAGTTACTTTGAAGGATTGAGGTAATTCTAGCTACCATTCTGTATTTTCATTGTAAATGAATCTATCTTTCTTTCTATCTATCTATCTATCTACCCGTCATCTATCTATCTTTATATCCATGTATAATTTTAATGTAGATCTATATAGTGTATGAATTGGAAAGCACTATTTGTAGTAGCAAATGATTGGAATCATCATGAATGTCTATTCATAGTGTACTCGTTAAATAAATGAAAGTATATCCTCTAATACAAACTATAATTCAAAAATTAAGAAAGCCTCTCTATACATTACTGGAAAGATATTAAAAACATATTGTCAAGGTATAAAACAAGGTTCAGAAAAATGGATACATTGCCACTTACATAAAAAGATACAAAAAAGAAGTTATAACTGTATTGACTTGCACAGAAGCAGAATTTTTCTGGAAATATAAAAGAAAATAACAGCAGGGATTCCCTGTGAGGTGACAGGACACAAGAAGCCAGGGGACAGGAAGGGATCCCCTATCTTCTGCATCTGTATATGCGTCTTCATTATATCTTTTTTAATGTCTGAACCATGAAAATAAGTTCTCTATATTAAAATCTATTAAAATGTAAAAGAGGCATTTATTGAATACTTGGGTATAAACTATTTCAGCTAGATATGAGGAGCAGGGAGGATAGAAAAGGCAAGGTTCTCAAAATCCTTATTGGGGCAAACAAAACATACACCACTCAAGGCTTATTTAAAACACAACATATCAGGGAACACAGATTAGAACGAGACAAACTGCTGCCCTTAGAACATGCAGAGCCATGGAAAGCATGAACGTGCAGAATATAATCAGATACGTCCTTCTGAGGACACTGAATTGCAGGTTTGGGTTTGAGAGAACAGGGAGACGGTGTCAAACAGTGTGGCTTTTTGCATGTGCAGCATTATGGTAACTACTCACAAGTGTGGGGTTCAAACTAAAGTTTTTAAAATCATTGAGTAGGATTGCGGGGCTGATGCCTTGAGAGGGTAGGACATTGGCAGATTGAGTCTCTCGTCATAAAAAGGTTATATGCATCTTATTTATATAGTTGAGCTTGGTCTTGGTTCATATGTATCCTCTACCCTTCTCACTAACTGGAGTCCATTATCACTTTTAGTGATAATGTTTATACCACTTATAAAAGGTAAAAGTTTTATCCCTCTCTTCCTCATTTTTATGTCTGTATAGGTTTTTTTCTGTATTTTAATTGCATTGACTGACACTCCAATACAATTTTTAATAATACTAGTGGTGCTGGTTATTTTTCTTGTTCCTAATTTAGAAGAAACCCTGTAGCTGGCTATTGAAATAAGATATATTTTAGTATGCTAAGGAGCCATTTTATTAACATTAATTAAATACTTAGGTATTTTTTGAAGTAAGATTGCATATTGAATTGTGTCACATGCCTGTTTAGCATCTATCAGTGATGATCATTTTTTTCTTTTAGACCTATGAATGTCATGGATTATAATAATAGATTTACGATGTTGAACTATCCTTCTTTTCTAGTTATCTGCATGAGATTATAACATTCTGTTTTTTTTAAAGTGTTGCTATATTCTTTTTGCCAATATTTTATTCCAAGTTTTGTATCGGTATTCATAAATGAGAGGTCTACATAGTTTTCTGTCAGGGATTGTGGCAGACAGACTTTAAGGTGACTGCGTGGTGTTTATTCCCTTGAATCATCAACTTCCCTTGAGTGTGGGTGTAATCCATGCCTTGCTTCTAACCAATGGAATATGGAAAGTCATGGGATATGGCTCCTATATTTACCTTACATTATATAAATCTCCCTTTGGCTAGCTAACTTTCTCTAGAGTCTCTCAGATCATCGGTGGCTTTGAAAAATCAACCTGCCATGAATTCTGCGGCCACAAAGAAATGAATTCTGCTGACAACCTAAGTGAACTTGGAAACAGATTTTTCTCTAACCGGGCACCCACATGAGAAGTTTATGGCAGAAGACCCAGTTAAGCCATACTTGGACTCCTAACACATGGAAAATATGAGATCATAAATGTGTGTTGTTTTAGGCTGCTAAATTTGTGGTAATTTATTATATAGCACAGAAACTAATAGAGACAATACTATTAGGCGTTGGAGTCAAGGTATCTTATGGCATCTGAAAAAGGGTTGGAAGCTTTTTGTTTACTTACACTCTGAAACTGAATAAATAACATTACTTTGCAAAAAATTGGTAGGAACCCTCTGTTAACTATTTTCATCAGGTGCTTTTTAAATGGGGAGGGGGCATTCTTTGACAGTTTTCTCTATTTCTTCTAGGTCATTAGATTTTTCTATTTCTTCCATAGTCAGTTTTGGTAAACTATATTTCCCAATAAAAATATTCTCTTATCCAGATTTTTTCTTAAATGGTATGAGAAATACTCATAATTCATTTAATTTTCTTTATTTCTGAACTTTAAAAATATTAAGTCACTGTCTTAATCTATTTTTTCCAACAAAAACAGTTTTGGATTTATTTATTTATTCATTGGCTTATTGATTTTTCAATGAATTCCATCTTTATTAATTCCTTTTTAATACTTATTTTAATTCCTTTTTGTATATTTTAAAATATAAGTATTTTATTTGTTTTCAATACTTGCTGCTTATCGATAAAATAAGACTACAGCGTTTTCTCTGAAAACTGTGTTAGCTATATATCACATGTTCTAACATGAAGTGTTTGGATTATCCTTTTTAGACATTTTATAATTAGAGATTAAATTTTTTTCTTTGAGCAAGAAGTTAGCACTTTCGACTTCTAGGAAGTGGGGCACTTTGTTGCTTTTGTTAATGTTTAGTTTCATTGCATTGTGATGAGAGGATATTTTCTGCATTAATTTTACTCTTTGGAGTATACTGAGATTTTCATTCTTGCCGAGTATGATAGGTATCTATGAAAGGTTAATGGATAGTTGAAAATAAGGTATATTCTCTAATTTCATGGTTCAGTACTTGAAATATATCACTTGAATTTCAGGTATACAATTCTATAATATAGCATCTGTGTATTGTTTTGTGTGTTCATCACCCTAAATCAAGTTTCCTTCTAGAACCATGTATCCCCTGTACTACTCCTACCTCCACCATCATTTAACTTCTGATGTTAACTATCGTTGTAAACATGTGTGAGGGAAGACTGATTGTTCTCCCCCATATAAGTGATATCTTTCCTAGCTGCTCAAAGAATCTTTTAGTTTTTAAGTCTACTAACTTTGCTAAAATTTTTCAAGCATTAACATCTGTAATACATGACCTGCCCTTTCCATTAAAACCCAAGTACTTTTTATTTTTGAATTTTTTCTTGAACTGCATCTTTAAATATTTTATCTATTCTATTTTCTCTCTTTAATAGACTCCAATTATGCATATAGCGTTTCTCCAGTTCCCATTTTCTATTACCACTATTTGCTAATTTTTTTCAATTATTTATCTAAATTGTATTTTGTTTATTTTTGTCATTTCCTTCAACTGTGTCCATTACCATTTTTCCCCAGTGTTTATTCCCTTTTGAGTTCCTTCTAATTCCTTCCTCATTTTTTGATGCATTTATTTTTCTTACTTTCTTATTGAGTTACGCTAGTTTATATACTACAAGAGCCTTTTCATCTCTTCTCTAATTTCTTGATCTTTCGTTTTGTGGTCTTTATTTTCAGAGATCATTGCACTTTTACTTTAGAAAAATTTACATAACAAAATATTTGTTTAAATTTAATTTGTTTCATGGCAACATTTTTAAACCCAGGAAGTGGTTTTGTTAATAAATTTTATTGCATGTTTCTTCATTTATTCTTATGACTTCTCTGCATACATATGTGCTAATTTCTTCTTATGTTTTCTATTGCATGAATTATGTATCTGTGGACCTATTAGAATAAATTTCCTGTAAGTAAGGGTAGGACAAGGTAGTGTTCTAGAGTAGCTGACTTTTGTTTTTGTTTTCTTGGTGTAGACCCTGCCTATCCTCAGCTACCACAAACCTAAGCAACTTCAGGCAATTGTAGATTTCTGTATAATTCTCTTTTTTTCTTTTTGTAAATCTCTTCTCTTTTTCTGATTCAATCATTCTGTTTGATTAGGGGTGAGGGATAGTGTCTTCTGCTCCTCTTGTTTCTACATCCTCTTTTGAAGATACAGACAAATATTTTGACTCTCAGGTGTAACTATCCATTTTACAAGGGGTATTTTAATTATGCCTTTGGAAATTGCCACCATCGTGTTTTTTATCTCCATACCTCTCCATTTCTTTCATACATCCTCTGCATGATCTCCACTACTTTTGTCAACCTTCAGAAATTGTTTAACTCCAAGTATTAAAAATGGAATTTGTACTTTTGTATTTAATTTTTTTATCTTCCTTTTGATAGTACCCAAGAATAAAAGAGGAGAATTCTAACTATAAATTGGTATGTCCATATCAGAAGTCAATAAATTCTCCTCGAGCAACTCTGATCAGCAACCTCTAGTAAAGTCATCACTTCTACAGAGTAACTATGTATTTACTGCATTGTGCCAAACATCTGGTTTTATTTTTTTTTAAACTTTTTTCTGTTTGGCTTCCTCTCCCTCATACTGTGATTATGATGGGGCCATCAATTTCATTACCATACTTCCTGAATACAAGGGTAGGCACATGATTTTATCCCTTAAGGCAAAGTACTTAGCCCAGTTTAGACACTTGACCCAAGCTGCATCAGTCAGAGCTCTATGGGGAGGTTATTGCAGAGTGAGGGGATATAATATTTACTTCTTTCCAGATTTCAAGCTGTACAAATCCTATAAGCCAGGTGCTCCATGTGGTTATCTTTTCCTTCACATAGGAAAAGGTTTGCATGAGAGTGAAGCAGTGAATGGAGAGTGGACAATTCCTGATGACATCACATGAGTGTCTGTACCCTACCATGCCTGAAACCAGTCTGGGACAGTTACGTGACCCAAGAAATTCTCCCTTTTGCTTGAATTAATTTGAATTGGAGTTTTTGTCTCTTGAACTCCATGTGGTCATGACTGATCTAGAATTTTTAAATTTTCTGGATTAATTATTGACTTAAAGATTTTTTCAAAAAATTCAAAACATTTCTCCATTATTTTGACTCATGAATGTGATATCTAAGAGTTTTTAGTATGTTTAATTAAATTATATTTTAATAAGTGTAAGATAAATTTATCTTCTCTTATTGTATCATTAAAAGTCATTGCTAGATTTCTACATATTAATTATAACTGTTGAAGAGAGACTTTACTATGTTAAGACTACAAACATTTATGAGATTTTCTTAAGAATGTCAGATAATCTGCCATTATCTTGACATAATCAGATAT
>PVKM010014090.1:0-29448 GCA_004027735.1 Carollia perspicillata
CACTCTCCTGATTGAAGCAAAACAGAAATGCCAAGATTTCCTACACATATGTCTAGAGACAGAAAAGTGGTAGTAGCTTAATTCGAAATTAATATTTAAAAGAATTCAAGATGTGGTATAAAATAATGGTCAAAATACATAATTTTATTGGAAGATGTTTGGATTTGAATGTTTCATTTTTGAGGAATCTCGCTTCATAATTAAGATTTATTAGCATGGAAGATAAAAAATCCTTCAAATTGGAAAACATTTCTATGATTTAACTCAGATTGTGAAATCCAAAGATGCATTTTAAATGGAAGAGAAGGAACGCCTCCCTTAAAAAAACTAAGCTCCAGAGGGAAATGATGGAGTCGTCCAGTGTCAAACTTGCAATGTTCAGTATTTACAGAAAAATTCACATGCCTTTAATCACAATAACTTCAGTTCCCAAGAAAAACCATGCCATCTGGAAGATATTAACATCATTTACAACTTGTTTGCCTCTCTATTTCATAGAAAATTTTACTTCTTGCCAACTTTCCACTGTTCTCAGGAAAAAAAGGATTACTTTTATGAATTGTCTCAAGATGGGTTTACATAGCAAGTCAAGCCATCAAGAAGCGACAGAGCGGGCTTTTTGGACACATTTACTTCCTTCTTATTTACTTTAAATCCTCACATCTTTATTTTAAGGTTTTTTCCCCCTATAAAGTATATTTTCTTCTCTCTGCTCCCCTCCTCTCAGCCTTCCAAAGGGAATTTTTTAAAAGTGAACTGAGCCTCTTTTAACCTGGTCCAGTGGAGAGGGGCAGGAAGGACTGGGTTCTGGTCTCAGGTCTGAACCTCAGAAGCCACTCTGGCACCTTTGATCTGTCAAGAAGTGTCACCTTCTTTGGCCTCCCACAAGAGTTGAAGACAACTGTGGGGCAAGGAGGTGACACCTGCCTGACCATCAGGCAGTCAGATTATCCAGAATGGAATGGCTGTGATCCGAATCCTCACTCTCTGCCACTGATGAGTGCCTTGCCCAGGTCACTAACTAACCTCTGTGAACCTCAGTTGCTCACTGGAAAAACTGACAGGATGATTATTAACTTGATGAAACGATTAAGTAATGGGCTTTGTGGGGGCTTGACTTCTCTTTCCAAGTGAGGTTGGAATGCAGGAGAAGAAAAGAAACAAATATATAGAAAGCTAAATGGAGAAGTTTTATTTTCCCAAATGTATGCAATCCAGTTCAAAGCAGACCATAGTTCAGGTAGTGCAGGGCATTTAGCTATTGTTATCTCCCAGGGTTACTAATCAGTCAGAACATGACTAATTCAGAATATAACTATAACCTGATATTCTGAGAAATATTAGTTGGGATGATAGTAGGACTTGCCCCAGTAACTGCCACCAAAACTCAATCAGTTAAAGCCATTGTCAGTAATGGCGTTAAAGAAGTCAATTTTTATGTACCACGACATGTTTTTTTTTTTAATTACTAAATCCTTTAAGTGTTTCCATTGAGGGACCCCACTGATGTAATGATCTGCAGGTGGATGAGTACTATTAGCATGGAGTGCTGAATTTACTCAGAAAGCCCCTTACTGGTGTGATGGGAGCACCAGGGGGCAACTTCTAGCTCTGAAAAGGTAGCAGCTCTGGCTTACAGCATCCTGAAGTCATAATCCTCATTTTCTTTTTCATCTTTGGAAAAAGGAAATAAAGCCATAATTCTATCTTAGACTATGGCAACTCTATTTCTAATTTTAGGAGTTTTAAAAATCCTTTTGATAATTGGGAATTATTCAGTGGGGATCTAGGTAGTTGGTTAATCAGAGCTGCAAGGAACAAAGCTGGCAAATATTTGGTTAAAGTTTTTTTTTCAGTAATTAAAGTAGGTGAGATTATTCCTTTTGGAGTGAGGACGAAGTCTTTTACCCTGAGATGACTACCCCTTTTTCTCTGGAAGGGTAGAAAGCAAAAAAGCTGGGAAAAAATATGTCCAATGATACAGATTAGATGATACAGATTAGATACAGTGATAGCAGTAGAGAAAGAAAAGTTGAGCTAAAGTTTAGGATGGTCAGTGGCTACTGACCCACATTGAAATGGCTTTATCCTGTGCAGTTTACCAAAGTACTGCCCACTAAACTAACCATAACCAAGAAACATGAATCTTCTGGGTATGGGCTTAATGCACTTATGATACTAGAATGAAATGCACATAAGAAAAATTGATTATGTCATAGAGAGATTTCCTTTTCCTTAATAATCCCTAATATTTATTGAAAGCAGCAAAGTATTTGCCATAAGTCATCTTTAGAGTCTGACGAATTCATGCTTAGAGTATTCTTTTTTTCATTATTTAAAATTTTATTACATCAAAAAACAAACATCAGCTGCAGACAATTGGGCTTCTAGTAGTTTTACTAACCTGGTACCCAAAGTTAATCTGGTTCCCAAAGTAATACAGGGAATAGTTTGTATAATGAGAAATGTATCTGTGGACATAAAATAACTACAAATGTCAACAAGGGGGAGTTTCTATATTAGAATATGCAAACTGGTTAAAAAACAACATATTCAGAGAATCATTTGTTATTAGCCTAAACTTTAGTTGACATACTTTTTTCTTACCACTGACTTGCATCACAGACTAATTTCTTGGTATAGAGCAAGACTTGACCTCTGTGTTAGAAACAAGCTCATGGACAGAAGGGAATTAATGACCGAGGTGGCCTCATGATTTATTTGGACCTTAGAGTAATTGCGCGTTTAGAAGAAAGGAGGCAGTGGCTATGACATTGCCAGTAGCCTGAGTGGGAGCACCATCTTGTTAATTTTAACCACCTGATTACCTAAAGAATCACCTCACTGAAAGGGTTCTGTGCTTGCAGCATGTATTTAACTCAACCAGGCGATCATATAACCCCCATCCTACCATCTAAAGTACTCCCCAACCCCAAGACATCTTATGGCAAGTTAAACAGAAAGAAAGAGGGGATGTGGTTAAGTCAGCGAAAATAAAACGTAGAGCATAAGGGAGCATTTCCAAATACACTCTTCTCCTAAGCGGAACATAAGCTAGAGAAAGGTATAAAAATTTCCCCTGGATAATACTAAAGTCTCAGCTGTAATAACAAGACAAGTAGGCAAAGGAGGGAGAAAGTTATGCTCTACCTTCCTTACTTTAATTATTCCATAAAGGGAGGCGATTTTTTTCCCACTAAAATCCAGAATACATAAAACGATTTAGTATTTTATTATATTTAAACAGCCTAATTTCTTTGAATGCTCTTCATGTAGAGAACTAAAATTTACTGCAGTTTATGAATACAAGTTTAATAAGAGAATTGATAGCATAAAGGCACAGGGAAAGATAGGAACAAGGCAGTTTTTCAGGATTTTAGTTCTTGAATTATTTCAGTGCAAATAAGTGCTTACTTACAAATGTACGATAAAACAGGACCTTTGAGAATCCTTTTGGGGGAAACTTATTTAAAACATTCGGGGTTCTTGAAATTATTGTATTACTTTTAAAATACCCTATATTACAGATATTTCATTAATTCTGATTGCTTTTTCCTTTAGTAACAGCATATTACGTAGACCACATTGTTATTGTTTTCATTACTTTCCAGTCTGGTGTACTTGCTCTCCCCTCCTTTTTTTTTTTCAGTAGGAAGCAGAGATAGTAGGGAATTGGTCCTAATATGTGTTCCCCAGAAACACTTCAAGAGAAAAGATGCTTTCTTTTTTCCCCCAAATCACTTGGGAATGCTTCATATAATGTTCATTGTAAATATTCACAATTTATGTCAGTATATTAAAGGATCTGAGAAGTTCCACAGGCATGAAACCTTGATTTAACTTGGTTTAATATAACATATGTAATTATCATATTATAACCCTTTTATTACATAATGCATGGGGAACCAGTGTTCATCACATGGATTTCTTAAATGCCATTTCAAAAAGTCACTCTGTTTATACCAGTCACAGGTCAGAAGTAAGAAAAGTATTTTGGGACGAAGTCAACTTTGTAAATGATGACATAAATTAAAGATGAAGATGAATTTGGCAACCTAACTCCTCCTATTTGCCTTAATAAATGTTAGCAGTTTAATTTGAATCAGTGCTTTAAAATGCTGTGTTAGTAACTGTCTTAGGCTAAACAGGTATAATGCCACTACCCAAGCTTGTGTCCATACTTGTTCCAAGCGGCTCAACCCAGGCTACAAATGCATTTGGCATAGGTGCTTCTAGTTTGTCTCTCCGAGAGCAAGAGTATGGAATGCTCTGGGTTTACTAACTAGTTAATGTTAAGGTGACCACCATTAATAGAACTACCAAAATTTTACAGAGGGGAGAGACATAAGGGGAAATAGGCTGATATTGCATTTTATAGATGAGAAAACTGAAGCCCATAACACCTAAGGAACTGGAACAATATTTCAAATCCAGTTAGAAGAACCAGAACCTTCTGTGTATTATGATGAAAGACACTGTTCATTACATCTCATTTTTAGGAGAAGATGAAAAAGGTCTTAGTGATGATCATTCAACTTCTAATTTAAAATGGCTACCAAGGGATTACTTTGCCTTTCTCAAAAACTTACAGGAAAAAGAAATGGACCACGTGGGGAGCTCACCCCATCTCTGACTCCCTGGGGACTAACTTGTCTGTCTCCCTTACTCTGCCTTCGACTTGTTCCCTTGATAAATATTTCTCTAGTATTTAATGTAGCTTCTACCCATTGATCCTAACACCACATTTAATTCGCCTTTCAGGTGTCCATGGATAATCATTACGGCCCTAAAGTTTTTAACATTTTTGTTTTAAGAAGACAAAGATTTTAAAAAGTCATTTATTAGACTGACACACACAAAATAGGCAAAACACAGATAAGTAAAGAAACCATTTCTCTACTTGTTTGAAGGTTGTGGAGACATCATTATTTTAGCAGCTACAGAGATGGTGAGCCCTTTGAAGAGACTGCATGCATTTCAAAGGCTCTGTAACTGTGTTTGGGGACCTGGCAGTGTTTGTTCCACACAGGGCAAGCCAATGACTAGGCTTCTGTTCTCTGCTCTTCCAAACCTTCTGTACCTTCCTCCTACCTCCATGCCTACATATCCAGCCCCTGACCTTCTTACAGATATGGAATTAGGCAATGTAGAGCTAGGGTCTTGTCATGGAAGTGAAAAGTGGAGCACAGACCCATGAAATGAAGAGAGGGGAAGGACAGAGAAAAGGCTGGTCCGGGTCTTTCCAGGGATGGAGCCAAAGAGCAAAAGAAATGTTTAGCTCACAATTTAACATAAGCATTTTCCACATCTCCTCTGAGGGTTGGCTTTCTGATGTCAAAGAAAGAATTTAATTTATTCTGCTGATGTTTCTTTTACAAACCAGCCATGCCAGTCAAGAACTCTAAATTCTGGACAGAGGACATTTCTGTTTTTGTAACTGTTAAATTTCTATGTTGAATTTCTCTTATTCCCACCCTCCTCACTGTTATGTAATTTCATGCCAACTGATAGTCTCTGTAATATTTTCATGTATGTAATATAATAATATAGTTATTATTGCTGTACTATAAAAATATAATTGATTCAGGATATTTTTCTTTTAATTACTTAGGTTGTAAGAATTCTTTTTCTCAAAGGTAAAGTACCATTGTCACTAATTAAACACATGCATAGCCCTCATAATTTTTTACTTCAAAATAGGCTTTCATAAATTTATAAGTCAAGTAGCATTTATATCAATTACTACAGAATTCCTTCCTATTTATTCACTGATAAACATACACTCAGGAACATAGATTAGCAGTTCAAATACTGTTGAGACAGAAGTAATGTTGGACTTGCCAGCCATTAAAAAAATAGTAATGTCTACTTGACATTTTTGCAATTTTTCTTCTTTAAAATACAGTACCTTCAAAAACACTTTGCCATTAATGTGTAACAGACATGTTAAACATAGTCTCTATAAATGTTTCAACAGTAACACTATTGATCTCTTCAATGGAAATTTTCTGTACAAATGGTAGAGGGCCATTACCAAAAGCTTTGATTTTTTTTTATTCCCATTATACTCTGCAATTAAGGAGATATACAAAATTTTTAGTGAAAAAAGTAGTACTAGCTTGTCTTTATTTATGTGGTGCTGTTTTCTGAAAAGCTGAGAGAGCTTTTATGCTTTTATTGTTTTATAGGCTTGAGAAAAGAGAGTGACTGGTTAGCCGTGTATCCTGGGACATGTGAAGATGTCTCTACTGCAGTTATGTGCATATCACTACTAGAACAACTAGTCACTTTGGTTAAACCACTGGTTTCATGGGTGGGCCTTTACTGAACTGAGTTAAGTGCTGGATTGTGCACTCAGAGTTGCACAAAAGTGCCCAAGTGGTGCAGAGGGTGAGCAGTACCACAGGCAGAGCTCACCTTTCAGACTTCGGTCTGGGCCTCACAGCTAGTGACTAGGAAGTAGATCATCAGCATGAGCGTTAAGCGAAGGTGAAAGAACAAAAGTTGTACCAGTTGAAGATACTGGAGAATATTTCTATAGCCGTATGTTGGCCACAGACACCCTTTTCTCCTTCCCCCTGCATGTCTGCTCAGTCACAGCTTCAGAAATATTCAAGGTAGGTGTATGCCCAGGCTCTACTGGGACCACAGGCAACATGGTGTGTTTCTTTTTTACTCTAACCTGGACTTTTTAAAACAAACAGTGTTTAAATCTGGTCGAAACGAATTTTGGTCTTGGCCTTAAAAAAGAAAAAACAGATAAAAGATCATGTGTAGTAGATAAATTGCAGAGTAAAAGAAAATTAAAAAGAGTGATTTGGAGGTCAAATACATGTCCAGGGATGAGCTACAGTGTTTTCGTTTTAAGGGAAATACTTGATAGAGCCATTCCTTGGCTAGTCCTGTGGTCTCAGCTCCAAGTCTCTGTCTAGGTACCATTCATGGGATAGTAGTAACTCTTCTGAAGGTCAGGGACAACTGAGTTTAATTGCACAGAATTGTTAGGAACAAATCTCTTTCCTAGAAGTTTCTCTTTTCTTATTTTTGCTGATCCAAATTCCATTTTTCCAAAGACCAATTCACAGTTCATTTGTCCTGTGAGGCTTCATTTATATTTACATTTATAATCTAATCACCTGTAAATGTTTTTTCCACTTGAATTTATGAAATCCTTAGCCAGTATGAATCAAGTAATTATAAATTTGCCCATTGTTGCATTGGAATTATTTTTTAGGTGTTGCCATCCTTACTTATTTCCCTGATAAGATTATATTTTTTTAGGTAGGAAAATGTTTATCTTGGATTTTTCTGAGAAACAGAAACAAAACTGTTTCCTTGGAAATAAGTTCATGCTTATTGAGAAAATGAATGAATAAGAAAAAAACTAGAACAAACATCACATAACCCAGGTAGTCCAATTATATTCACATTTTAACAACATTTAAACTGAAAGTTCTAAGTTTCTTAATAAATAGTTCTAAAAGAAAACATCTTACACTTTCATAAGTATTTTCCTAAATATCATATAAATCACTTTTGGAAAAACTTGAGGCACTGGATGCTTTGTTTTTGTTCCAAGTACATTAAACCTGATTAAAACAACCATCTTGACAACAATATCTTCAAAAGGGCACACCAAACACTCAGGAACATAGTCTCATCTAGGCACTCTGGGATTTAGGTACCTAATTCCTAATAGTGATAGTGAGTATTATGTCTATGAATCCCTGGGTGCTTATGTCAGTCTGATCTGTTTCAGTTTCCACAGGTATCTCCAAGATTTCTACTTAGAAAAATAAATGTTTAGCCCTGGCTGGTGTGGGTCAGTGGATTAAGTGCTGGCCTGCAAACCAAAGGGTCGCCAGTTTGATTTCCAGTCAGGGCACATGCCTGGGTTGCAGGTCAGGTCCCCAGTAGGGGGTGTGCAAGAGGCAACCACACATTGATGTTTCTCTCCCTCTCTTCCTCCCTCCCGTCCCTTCTCTCTAAAAATAAGTAAATAACATTTAAAAAAGAAAAAGGAAATGTTTAGATCTCTACTTTTCTGCAATCCCTGGTAATGTTGGAGAAGAGTGACATCTAGACTTTTTGAATTGTATGCTGAAGAGCTGCAATTCATTATCTTTTAAAGAAATTTGTTCCACAAAGTCTTAATCCAACTGACATCAGTGTGTGTTAGAAACATGTGCAAATGGTTAAATTTTGCCTAATGAATCTGTGAATTACTTTCTCCCTGTATGTTCCCTCCTTGCACCACCACCATCCCCCACTTTCTCCAATTACAGGACACACATCAGAGGTTTCTCAGGCTTCATCTTCCCACCAATCTGTGTGCACTGTACACAATCCATTCTTTCTTGTTCAGTGCATGAACAGAAAACTCACAGTCATGTCTGCTTGGGTCAGAATCTGTGGAAACCAATATTTTAGGCTTTTTTGCATCATTTGAATTTCAAAATCTTATCCTCAAATGCTTTTCACTGGGCTTTAAATCCAGAGCCAAGGAGGATAGCATGCCCTGTTCCAATAATCTCTGTCTTTTATAGGTTTACAGAGGTAAATTGCAGGTTTTGTTCTTGCATTTTTTTCTTTTTAGTATGCAACTTGCATTAAAATAGAATATAAGTCCAACAGGCACTTTGCAAGTAAGGATGTATGTAATGCCTACATAAAATATGTCAATATGTATATATATTCACATAAGCGTGAGCATAAATACAAAAGTTTACATCTTATCTGTCCAGGGAAGATTAATTTACAAAATAAAAAGATTCTCCATCTGTGTTAATTTACACAAAATGTTGAATTTGAAGTTGACTTTGTGCATTCCTTCACAAAGAGGGAGGGGATGTCGATGTGGTTAATCCAAACCACAGGACTGACAAATGATTAACTCCAGTCGTCAGATGATTAGCCCTAGTCCTTGGGTCGCAGCCTAGCCTGTCAGTAACTTGCACCCAGACTCCTTCAGGGAAGGTAAAGAAACTTGAACAAACCATTTTTTTTAAAGTCAAACTTGGTTCAATTGCCACAGACCCTGTATTCTGCGCATGCCTTCTCAGAGGAGTCCAATTTCCAGTTTTTGTCAAATTAGTTTCCTATCAGTCAATACTTGTTTAAAAACATGTCACAAGTCTCAGTAGGTTGTGTATGCTTCAATTAACTCTGATTATTACATCACGATTCACAAATGAGATACCAGAGTCACTTCTACTTACTGCAAAATGCTATTGAAACAAACTGAAATTCAGTTTCAGTACAGACTGCAATAACCCATCAAAATAGATCAAGTGGGGAGGAAGTGGGGCCTCAAGGTGCGCCAGGCCATTGTTAAATGCAAGACGGTACCACACCTAATAATTTAAACATGGTCTTGTGGCCTGACACTTTTAATGCTTTCTTGATCTCTTTCCTCTGGCTCTGTGTGCGCTTTGCCACTATAGAGTTTAGCGCATGGCAGGTTATGGTTTAAATACCATGCCCTTTTCTGCCAATGGCACTTCCAGGATGAGAAAAATGATTGGGTACTTTTATAAATAGTCATGCCGTACATAGGTGTCCACTGAAAACAACTTTTACTCGGGGCTTTTAAAAGCTGCCTGCTTTTTAGATACAAACCAAACCATAAAACTGCTAAGTTCAAATTTTCAGCTATTATCTGGGCAATAAGATTCAGGCACCTTGGTAGGCTGGTCTGATATTTTTGTTGGCGCAAATAAAATCCAAGGCATAACTAATGCAATCTAGTTCTCAACATTAATTTAATTCCCACAATGCCACTGCTGTGCAGCCCATGGTTCACACTTTGTGATTCGTTGCATTTGGATTAAAGGAGAGTATTAGGAATTTTATGGTTGAGGCAGCTCTGCCTCTCAAGAACAGAAACATACACATATTTCTTCCATCATGTGTTGCTTGAGGGCAAGAAAAAAGAAAGCCACTGTCATCTGGAGACAGGAATTTTCCAGCAATCTATGAACAACAGCACTCATAGTGTGTCACCAAACAGAAGAACTGTGCTTTAGAAACCTAGAAAGCAGTAAAAAATTTAGTAGGGTACAAAATGTGCTCTCTAAAGAGATAGCATGAATTCTAAAAAAAGTCAAAGACCTGAGAAATCATTTATAATAAGCTTTAAAACATGGGTTACAATGTGTTTCCTGGAAGCAGAGAATCAATTAAATGGGGACAAAATTTAGAAGAGTTATATATTACACATCATATATACACACAATAGCATATATGTTCAATCTACTTTAAAAATAATTTTTTATTGTGCTAATTTTTTTCAAGTACAGTTGTCACCATTTCCCCCCACGACTTCCTTGCCACCATAGCCTTCCCCACCTCCCACCCTTGATCCTAAACCTCTTTGACTTTATCCATGTGTCCTTTATACATGTTCCTGACAATGCTTCCCTCTCCCCGCGCCCCCCGCCATTATCCCTTCCCACCTCCACTTAGGTCACTGTCAGTTCATTCTTAATCTCAATGTCTCTGGCTATATTTTGCTTGCTTGTTTGTTTTGTTGATTAGGTTCCACTTATACGTGAGATTATATGGTATTTGTCTTTCACCTCCTGGTTTATTTCTCTTAGCATAAGGCTCTCCAATTCCATCCATGCTGTCACAAAGGGTAGGAGCTCCCCCTTTCTTTCTGCTGTGTAGTTTTCTATTGTGTAAATGTACCACAGTTTTTTAATCCATTCATTTACTGATGGGCACCTAGGTTGCTTCCAACACTTGGCTATTGTAAATTGTGCTGCTATGAACATTGGGGTGCATAAGTTCTTTTGGATTGGTGTTTCAGAGCTCTTAGGGTATAATCCCAGCAGTGGAATTGGTGGGTTAAAAGGCAGTTCCATTTCCATTTTTAGTTTTCTGAGAAAATCCCATATTATTTTCCACAGTAGCTGCATCAGTCTGCATTCCCACCAACAGTGCACTAGGGTTCTCTTTTCTCCACAACCTCACCATCACTTGTTGTTTGTTAATTTGGTTATAATGGCTGTATATAATTTGGTTATAATTATTCTGACTGGTGTGAAGTGGTATTTCCTTGTGGTTTTAATTTGCATCTCTCTGATGGCTAGTGATGCTGAGCATCCTTTCATGTGTCTCTGGGCCCTCTGTATATCCTCCTTGGAGAAGTGTCTGTTCAAGTCCTTTACCCATTTTTTTAATTGGGTTGTTTGTCTTCCTGGAGTGGACTCATGTGAGTTCTTTATATATTTTGGAGATCAGACCCTTGTCCAAAGTATCATTGGCAAATATGTATTCCCATATAGTTGGTTCTCTTTTCATTTTAATGCTGTTTTCTTTAGCCATGCAGAAGCTTTTTAATTTGATGAGGTCCCATTTGTTTATTCTTTCCTTTATGTCCCTTGCTCTGGGAGATATATTGGTGAAAATATTGCTGCTTGGAATATCTAAGATTTTCCTGCCTATATTCTCCTCTAGGAGTTTTATGGTGTCATGACTTATATTTAAGTCTTTTATCTACTTTGAATTTATTTTTGTGTATGGTGCAAGTTGATGGTCAAGTTTCATTTTTTTTTGCATATAGCTCTCCACATCTCCCAACACCATTTGTTGAAGAGCTACTTTTATTCCATTTTATGCTTCTGCCCCCTTTGTCAAATATTAATTGACCATTAAGACTTGGGTTTATTTCTGGGCTCTCTTTTCTGTTCTATTGATCTATGTGTCTATTCTTGTGCCCGTACCAGATTGTTTTGATTACTATGGCCTTATAATATAGTTTGAAATCAGGTATTGTGATTCATCCTGCTTTGTTCTTCTTTCTCAGAATGGCTGTGGCTACTCAGGGTCATTTATAGTTCCATGTAAACTTTTGAAATGTTTGTTCCATATCTGTGAAATATGTCATTGGTATTTTAATAGGGATTGTGTTGAATCTCTAAATTGCTTTGGGTAGCATAGGCATTTTGATGATGTTAATTCTTCCAATCAGTGAACACAGTACATGCTTCCATTTGTTTGTGTCTTATTTAATTTCCTTCATCAGTGCTGTGCAGCTGTTTGAGCACAGGTTTTTACCTCCTTGGTTAGGTCTGTTACTACATACCTTATTTTTCATGCTGCTATAGCAAATAGGATTTTTTCTTGATTTCTGTTTCTGAGGTTTCACTTTTGGTGTACAAAAATGCCTTCTATTTCTGAATATTGTTTTTGTATCCCTCTGTTTTGGCAAATTCACTTATTAGGTTGGGTAGTTTTTTGGGGGAGTCTATAGGATTTTCTTTGTGCACTATCATGTCATCTGCAAACAATGACAGTTTTGCTTCCTCCTTTCCAATTTGGATGCTGTTTATTTCTTTTTCTTATCTGATCACTATAAGTAGGACTTCCAATACTATGTTGAATAGAAGTGGTGAAAGCAGACACCTTTGTCTTATTCCTGATCTTAGTAGGAAAGCTTTTAGCTTTTGCCTATTGAGTATGATGTTGGCTGTAAGTTTCTCATATGTGGCCTTTATTATTTTGAGGTATGCTCCCTGTACTCCCACTTTGCTGAGTGTTTTTATCATAAATGGATGCTGTACCTTATCAAATGCTTTTTCCACATCTATTGATATGATCATGTGTTTTTTGTCTTTGCTTTTGATTATGTGCTGTATTACATTTATTGATTTGGGAATATTGTACCATCCTTGCATTCCTGGAATGAATCCCACTTGATGTTAGTGTATGATCTTTTTAATATATTGTTGGATGCAGTTTGCCAATATTTTGTTGAGGATTTTAGTGTCTATGTTCATCAAGAATATTGGTCTGTAGTTTTCTTTCTTTGTAGTGTCTTTATCCAGTTTTGGGATTAGAATGATGCTGGCTTCATAAAAAGACTTTGGGAGTCTTCCTCTTCTTCGATTTTTTGGAATAGTCTGAGAAGGATAGCTCTTCCTTAAATGCTTTGTAGAATTCTCCTGTGAAACCATCCATTCCAGGGCCTTTGTGGGGAGGCAGTTTTTGGGTTACTGCTTTGATTTTTTCTGCTGTTATTGGTCTGTTCAGTCTTTCTG
Source organism: Carollia perspicillata (assembly GCA_004027735.1). NCBI lineage: Eukaryota > Metazoa > Chordata > Mammalia > Chiroptera > Phyllostomidae > Carollia > Carollia perspicillata. The sequence continues at coordinate 13,044 of PVKM010014090.1, forward strand.
CTTCTTCTTCATTCAGTTTTGGAAGGTTATATTTTTCTAGAAATTTGTCCATTTCACCCAGGTTTTTAAATTTCTTGGCATATAGTTGTTCACAGTAATTTCTTACAATCGTTTGTATTCCTGTGTTATCAGTTGTAATCTCTCCTCTTTCATTTCTGATTTTGTTTATTTGAGTCTTCTCTCTTTTTTATTGATGAGACTGCTTAAAGGCTTGTTGATTTTTGTCTACCTCTTCAAAGAACCTGCTCCTGGATTTATTGATCCTTATAGTTGTTCTTTTAGTCTCTATGTCATTTAATAGTGCTCTGATTTTGGTTATTTCTTTCCTTCTACTTGCTCAGGGCTGTCTTTGTTGTTGTTCCTCCAGTTCTCATAGATGTAGAGTTAGGTCATTTGTCTGAAATGTTTCTATCTTTTTTAGGTTGGCCTGTATCACTATGAACTCGCTCTCAGGACTGCTTCCCTGTGTTCCATAGGTTTTCGACTGTTGTGAATTCATTTTCATTTGTTTCTAGAAACTTTTCTTACTTGATTTCATTATTAACCCATTCATTGTTTAATAGCATGCTATTCAATCTCTATGAATTTTTGAGTGTTGTTAAGTTTTTTCCTTGATGTTTGTTTCTAGTTTCAGGTCCTTGTGATCCAAGAAAATGCTTGGTATGATTTCAATTTTCTTGAATTTGTTGAGGCTTGTTTTGTGCCCTATAATGTGCTCTATCTTTGAAAATGCTCCATGTGCATTTGAAAAGAATGTGTATTTTGTTTCTTTGGGATAAAAGGTTTTACATATATCAGTCTAGTCCATTTGGTCTAGGGCATTGTTCAGTGCTGCAATATCCTTGTTGATATTTTCTTTGGAAGATCTATCCATTTTTGACAGTGGGTGTTAAAACCCCCTAGTATAAGTGTGTTGCTGTCTATATCTTCTTTCTTGAAGTCCTCTGAGATTTTCTTTAATACTTGGGTGCTCCTATGTTGGGTGTATACATGTTTATATTGTTTATGTCTTCTTGATGGATTCTTTCCTGGAGTATTATGATATGTCCTTCTGTGTCTCTTTTTATGGACTTTGTTTTGAAGTCTTTTTTTGTCTGTTATGTGTATTGTTTTTATTTTTCCTGTCCATTTGCTTAGAATATGTTTTCCCTACCCAGTTTGTGTAGGTCTTTTGTTCTGAGGTGGGTCTCTTGTATGCAGCATACGTTCAGGTCATGTTTTCCTATCCATTCAGCTACCCTATGTCCTTTGATTGGAGCATTTAATCCATTTACATTTAAGGCTTTTATTCATAGGTATTATTCATTGACATTTTACTTCCTTCATACCTGTGTTTGTCTCTCTGTCACTGGTTTTCTTCCTTTTCTTAAAGCAGTCCCTTTAGCATCTCTTGCAGGGCTGGTTTGGTGGAGGTGTTTTCTTTGAGCTTTCTTTTGTCTGGGAAACTCCTTATTTCACCTTCCATTTGAATTAAGAGCTTTGCTGGATAAGGTAGTCTTGGTTGCTTGCTGTTGCTTTTCATTATTTGGAGTATTTCTTGCCACTTCTTTCTCACTTGGAGTGTTTCCATTGAGAAGTCAGCTGCTAGCCTTATCAGGGCTCCCTGGTATGTTACTTTCTGTTTTTCCCTTGCTGCCTTTAAGAATCTCTGTTTGTCTTGGAATTTTGCCATTTTAATTATAATGTGTCCTGAAGTGGGCCTCTTTGGGTTTCTCTTGATTGGGACTCTCTGTGTTTCCTGGATTTGTGTGACTTTTTCTCTCATCAGAGCAGGGTAGTTTCCCATCAGTACTTTTTCAAACAGGTTTTCTATCCCTTGCTCTTCCTTTCTCCTTCTGGTATCCCTATTATAAGGACATTATTACATTTCATATAGTCATGTATTTCTCTTAATCCCTCTCCATTGTTTCTGAGCCTCTTTTCCTTTTTCTACTCTTTCTGGGTGTTTTTTTCTACTTTGTCCTCCAACTTGCTGATCAAATCTTCTGCTTCATCGATCCTGCTTTTGATTCCTTCTACTGTGTTCTTCAGTTCAGAAATTGTATTCTTCATTTCCTCTTCACTCTTGATGGTTTCTATTTCCTTTTTCATGTTGTTATAGTTTGCAGTCAGTTTCTTGTAGCTTCCCTGTAATTTTTGGTAATTCTCTGTGAGCTCATTGAGTTTCCTTATAACCATTGTTTTGAACTCAATATCTGATAGTTGACTTGCCTCTATTTCATTTAGCATTCTTTCTGAAGATTCCTCTTTTCCTTTCATTTGGGGACTGTTTCTTTGTGTTCCCATTGTTTGTAAAACTTTTCCTGTTTCCTTCAGCTTCTTAAATTAATCTGCTTTGACTCCCTGTGTTTGTGGTGTGAACTTCTATGGTAGGAGACCTGTGAGATTCAGTGGTGCAGACTCCTTGATCTCTTTAACTTGATGCTCTTAGGATGCCCTTTATGCCATTTATGTTGGCTTTATTGATGTAATTGGGTTTTGATTGTTGTTGGGTTGTTCTGTTAGGTCCTTCCCTCTAGCTGGTTGACTGAGAGTCACTCTGACCAGCACGTCTTGTATGCTGTTGTTCAGGTGCTGCCAGAAGAAAACCACAAAACACAGGAAACAAACCCACATTTGCAAAAATATCTACCCCCTGCAATCCCACTATCAAAAGCAAATGTACCAGTATTAATAAAGGTATAAGGATATTAAGATTATTAGAAGAAAGGAGAGAAGTAAACTATAGCATATATTCTTGTGACTTAATATGCACAAACTTGCTGGACAAGAAATGAATGTTAAAAAACTATACAGGAAAGAAAATATCGCTAATCACAGAGAAGACCACAGTGGATTTTGTCTCAGTAGCCTGTAGTATTTACCACTATTTTTTCTTTCTGGATGCACCTCTGGTGATGTCAGATGTTGAACCTGTCTGACCTTAGGCAGCCTTCTCCAAGACTGCCAGGGATCTATGTGTGTGGCTGTCTCCTTCCATTGTTAATCTAGTCACTCTACACTCAGCAGTGGGGCTTAAGCCTTTTAGGGTAGGGTAGAATCCCTCCTGGGGTTGGTGCTACATTTTCCCCTTCAGGCTGCTGCTGCTTGGAGGGAAGTGGTCTGCCTGAACAGGATGGCTGCTGCCCTATGGGGGATGACTTGGCACTGCAGTCCAGGTGTCTATTCTCTCAACTCTCTCCCTAACGCTTCTGTCTGCAGTCTCTCCTCCAGCATCTCTAGCCCACTCTGCCCCTGCCTTTGCTGGAGCTCCAGGTAAGTGGCTACAAATGAAATTTTGTGCATTGTCCCTTTAAACAACTCTTTGCCTCTCCAGCTGTCCTGGCACACAGCTGTTTGCTGTTGGTTGTTATTTGTGTACTATTTAGGCTCTGGTGCTCCAGGCTGGGGATCCCAGCTTAAGGTTTAGACCTCCATTCTTCTCTGGGAGATCCAACCAGCTGCTTAATTATCCCTCCAGTGCTGCCGCCTGTGGGCACCCAGACAGCCTTCTCAAGTCTCCATTGCACTGCTTACTAGTCAGTTAGTGCTGAAGCTGATTCTTCTGTCTGTCCAAGGTTATAAGGCTTCTATCTTGCTATTGTCCAGTTGTTTATTCTGGGTGATTTCTCCACAGTTTAATTGTAATTCCAGATTGGTCCTGGGTGGGGGGGGGGGCGATTAGTGTGGCTTCTATTCACTCATCCACCATCTTGCCTCTCTCTCCTTTTTAAAAAATAATATAGAAACTAAGGTGGAGAGATCGAGTTGCCAAAGATTGCATGTTTTAGCATCAAAAGATGCAGGTCTTCAGACTCCCTATCTAGTTCTTTTCCACATATTTCTTAAACATGTTTTCTACTTTTACCCATTCAGAAAGTAAACCTTCTCATATATTTACTATTTTCCTGATTTTTCTGGAAAAACAGAAATCTACAACTGTGGGCACTCATATTTCTAGCACATTTTTTAACTTTAAGCAGAGTGATTTTAAAAATGTTCACTAAAAAATTATGCATCTCAAGTATTCTGATGCACTTAGTTAATGTTTCATTACAAATAAAAGCAGAAAGTAAGTACATTTTCTATGTGCCATTCTGCTGACTTTGACACTGATCTTCAACAGCATCTGAGCATTTGAGTGCAAGTCATCGCATTAAAGGGTTTGACCAGGGTTGTTGAGTTCATGTGTACAACCTAATCCAGTTCAGGCTGATGAGAAGATGTGTGTCCATCCTTCTTTTTAAACCCAGCAAGGAAAGAAATTCCAGAGTTTCCTGAATAAGTTATTCCTGTATTCCATAACTACTACTTTAAAGAAAATTTAAGACATTTCCAATCTGTCTTATTTCAATTTCAGACCATTTATTCTCCTTTTCTTCAGTTTATTTAAATGTACATTTGCACATATACTTAAATAACAATCTATTTTTATCCCAGGGCATGCAGACTATTTCTTTTTAGACAAGATAAGAAACATCTATAAAATCTTAATTTTAACACAGTAATCCAGACAGGGACTTTTTCCAAACTTTTCCTTCCCTGAAATGGGTTTGGACCAGTAAACTATAATTCTAACATCTTCAGTAGCTATCTTGGTATCCAGTGCAGAAGAAAACAGAAACAGCGAGCTTCCTTAGAATTTTACAGCCTGTTTGGACTATTGCATTTTTACAATGGTGATGGTATATTTCATCACATACAATTCATTTTATTGTGCTGGAAACAAGGAAAACCACCATGAACAAGAATTATAGAGGAAATTTGGAGGGCAGTTTCTCTGTCCACAAAATGTTCCAGGTAATGAAATAGAGGCCTTAGTAAGTGATGTGGACTGCTACAGGTCACATCACTTACTAAGTCCAATCAGGACTGGACCCTGGGTTCCCTCTTACAAATTCAATGCTTCCTCTATTAAATTATACTTATTCAGCATCCACCAAGGGAAAGAAACAGAAAATATATTTATTATTTTTTGAAGGAAGAATGCTTGACACTGCTAACAGTGCACACACACTCAAAATCCACAAAAATTCCTCAAAACAGCTGATTCCTATAATGAAGATGTGACACTATTACCATACTGTGGACTTACCAGTGTTTGCATCCCCATGTGAATGGATAAATTTCACTTGGCCATACATAATGTACATTCTTTTATCTATCACAGTTGCAGCATGGATAAAGTTCTGTCTTCAGAACACAAAGAACTTGCTAATGCCAATGAAATGTATTCTTCATTTTATGTTGCCATTGGAAAATACTATGTGTGAGCAAGTTCAACTAAGCAGAACTTCTTTATATTAAATCAAAGTGGGGTCTGAAACTCAAGTTAAAATCAGTGTGTTTCTATCAGTATAAGATGTTGATCACTTACTGATTTGTACATATATGTGCAGATTTATGTGGTGGTGAGATTCTTACATATCTCAATGCTTTGTTGAGTGTTAGTTTGGGGGCTAAGCCCTTTGCATGGGAGAATGTAACAAAAGTCGAATGTGGCATCTGACTTCCTACTAATGTGTAATCACTCCTCTTTATGGGGCTTGATTTTTTTTTTATATAATAATGCTTCAGCAAAACCCATTTCTAGTAACTGTGCTGGCAGATACAGGGCCCAGAAGAAAAGCATTGGAAAGTTAATGGGGAGGAAAAGAAGTATTATGCCATTCTTGTGAATTCCTGAAGGTTTACCCTATATAAGTGAAGCTGTGAGAGAGCTAATCTCCAATTTGTATCTGAGCAATAACAATGACATAGAACAAGTACCACTTCCTGAGTGCCATGCTACCAATCTGCTAAACTGCTTAAGTGAACCACGGGCTAAAGCAGGCAGCAGGGATGAACACAGCCTTAGCCAAGGAATCAGGAGGGTGGAGGTCTCAACTGAACTCCCCCTGGACAGTTACTTACCTCTCTGGGCCTTTGTCTACAACCCAAGAGGATTGCCCGAGATCGCTAAGGTTCATAAGTAGTGGACTTGTGCTCTGCTTTCATCATGACTTCGGATCTTAGCCCAGTGCCTCTGACCAGCTGATATCCTCTCTAACACGTCAGAGGTGGACAGCGTATCTCAAGCTGGTCATTCTTCAATGTCACACAGTTAGCAAAGAATTTTAAATTTGTTTTGTTATTTCAATAATTAGCCTCTAAAGAACTGCCATGTGACCAAGATAGCCACACATGTTTCTGTGCTTCTGGTTAAGTGAGTGCCAAGTGCAGACCGTATGAAAGCGTGGCTGCCTATGTGGACAAATGTTTCCCAGTCTTTCAAACACACACAAGGAGTAGGAGAGGCATCACCTGAATCTAAGGAACTGGCATCCTGGTGGCTGGCACCACGGCCTAGTCATTGGGAAACTAATAAGCAGGAGTTCACTATTAGCAACTCTAGACATAAGTAGGCAGTGAAGAACTCTTCCTTAAAAGGGAGTTTTTCCAACGTGATATTTTTGAAATACAACATTAAATTAATCTACCATTAATTGAAGCCATCAGTGGCTAAAACCAGTTAAATAATTTTAAAAATGTAAAACCAGCAAACAGTGACAACGGCTAAAAGAGTTGTCCATTGTGCTGATACTCAAGGAAATTAAGTTAATCACAAGTAAAGCATAAAATTGCAAACACATCCTACTGTGATTATGTTACCTGATAAGTGGAATTTTGTTTCTATCAAATGCCATCATTCATCATATTGAATTGATGTTATTATTAGAATGTTTTGGTTTTGTAGTTATGTTGGGATTAATGTGCATATGTGCATTATTATTATTTATTCTATGGAAACACAAAGCATAAATAAGGTATAAATAATTTTTGGTAGCTATATAATAAGTAAAAATTTAATAGGAATAATTTTGAACACCAAAGGTCCATAGGAATGTTTTTTCTTTTAAAAAGGAGTATATTCCTTTAAGTCTGAGAAACAGATTTCTTTTCTTTCAGCCCTGTCCTCATGACAGGAACCCGGAGCCAGACAGGAAGATCTATTTGAAGGCAGGCTGTCTCCTGGTTCACTGATCTCGATAGTAATTTTGATTGTTCTGGAACTCTTCAGTCTCCTTTTCCTTTTGGTTACTTTAAGTGGATTCATGATAAAAGGCTCTCTTTTTCTCTTAATACTGATTAAGAGAAAAACACCCAAGCAAGCCTGAACCATCTGGAAATCTCAGAACCAGCTTGTTCTTTAATGAGAAGGATAAGATGTTTCTGGTTCCCTCGGTCAGCCTGATGCAAACAGGAAAGCTGTGGAGGGATTATCTGGAGAAATAACTATCCCAGGGGTGGCACAAGGTCCCCTTCTTAATCTAGAGCTGGAGGGGTGGGAGGGGCTGCACAGCGAGGTTAGTTTAGGCAAGTCATTGAATTCCCTGGAAGGCACTAGGCCACCAGAGTCCAGATTGGATTACTGTTTTAGTCCTAATAATCCAATTTAAACAAAGAAAATCTTTCATTAAGCACAACTTCAAATGTGCTACAAATTGACTATAAATCACAAATTGTACATCCACACAATTTGTAATACCAATTAAACACTAAACACTGCTTGCTGGAGTGATGGGTATAATTTATGAAAAATCTAGTTCCAGCCAGTCTGTATGTCTTATTAAAAGAAGAGCCCTGGCTGGTGTAGCTCAGTGGATTGAGCATGGGCCTGTGAAGCAAAGGGTCACTGGTTCGATTCCCAGTCAGGGCACATGCCTGGGTTGCAGGCCAGGTCCTCAGTAGGGGACACATGAGAGGCAACCACATATCGATGTTTCTCTCCCACTCTTTCTCCTTCCCTTCCCCTCTCTCTAAAAAAATAAATAAATAAAATATTTAATTAAAAACTAAATAAATAAAAGCAGCAGCACACTTTCAAAGGGTAAATATTTCATTTGTAACCCACGAGTTAACATTTTTCTCTAAGGATGTCTTAAGGCCATTGCTATGAATTTCTCAGTTTCTTTAGATCTAGATGAAATATAAATAAGGATTCTGGATTATTTCTGGGTTTCTGCAAATTTTACTTCTTACCTTACAACCCATGTGGTCAAAGTATTCCTCATTGGGCTCAAGGATGAGATTAACTGCCCTAAATTATGTAGGCCCTGAAGGCACAGGGAAAGAAAGGAAAAACAAAAGTGCAATTTCTGGTGATATCCTAAGATCCTGCAGTCAGATGGGATGTGCCCTGCAGGCCACAAAAAATCGGATTTTTTAATGCTGCTCTAGGAAAAACTTCCTAGAAATCACATTAAGCTCAGAAAATGAGAACCACATTTTCCTATTAATAATATGCTTATCAACTTCAATTTACATGTGAAATTCAGTTATTCCATTAATCTTGTTCATTTTGCCAGGCATTAAAATACATGTTTTTATGGGGTCAACAGGTTTTCAAGATATTGGGATTTCCAGGAAATAGTTTTAAAACTGGTGAAGGGAACTTGCAAGAGAGCCTATTGTCAGCAAGGGCGGGCCAGGAGCAGCATGTGAGAGTCACTAATTAGCTTATTTCTACCCTGGGTGAACGGGTCTCACCTGCCCAGCAATCAGGGGTGAAGGCAGGCCTCTGCCTCACTGGACCTGAGGGCAATGCCCATACACAGCCAGCCCCACCCTTCTGTGCAGACCTTGGTCCACTCTTCACAGGCCCTCGTTACCAAGAAATGACGCAGGGATTTTCAACCTGGATGCCAAAGGGGCAACCTATGTAAGTGCCTAAATCTCCAAGATCCCAAGTGCTTTTCATTTGCTGCCCAGGAAATAACCACAATTGTACCAGCTATGCAGACAGGAACTCTGGGGTCTCGTTTCCCTAGTCAGGGACACAGGTCCCATAGTTGAGGATCTGGCTGGGCATCATAGGGACCTGGCTTCAACTCTTCCTTCTGCCACTTTGAGTCCCATATTCGTAGGCAGATCTTTTAACCTTTCCATACTTCATTTCCTCTTTTGTAAAATGGAGATAATATTTTGCAGTGGGCTCGTGAGGATTAAAGATTATATATATACACACACCACCAGGCACACAGTAGACATCATATGAATTGCTGCTATGATTATTACAGGCCTTGACTGGAATGTTGCCCGAACGTATAAATTCCACATTCTTCCCACTAATCAAAGTGCTACCGCTGCTATTATTAGTGCTACTGCCTGCTCTTCATGAGCATTGACCTGTGCCAGGGACTTTACTATGCACTTTCCCTGCATAGTCTCAATTTATACTCCAATAACCCCACAAGGTACTATTTTTAGGTCCACTTTAGTTGGCAGTTGATAGAAATGAGGCTTAATTAGGTTTTATTGCCCAAGGTCACAGAGGAAGTAGCTGGCTCTGGGTCTTCCTGACCTGAAGTTAAGGATCTGTGGATCATGCCACACGTTTTCTGAAGGATAAGACAAAGCCACAGTCCCCCAAACCGAGCTGTGCCCCTCCTCCCTCAGGACCGCCCTACCTCATGCTCATTAGCCCTGCAGCCCTGGCCTAGCAGAGAAGCCTAAGGGTCTGAGGCCTGAGTGCTGAGACAGGGGGTCTCAGTCCATTCTGCTCACAGAATTGTCTCTGATCCCTGTCCGAGCACTATCCCCAGGATCTTAGTTGGGGATAGCTGAGGCAGGAAAGGTATAATAGGTGTTTGACTCTGAGGCATGTGCTTGATTGAGAATCCCTGAGAGAAAGAGATCCTGGTTGCCTTGAGAGCAACTGTGGAAATTTAGGGGACTCACGGAGCCTCCCAGTTTTTCATATATGAACCCTGAGACATTAAATGTTCTCTACTGCCCCAAAGAGAATCGGTGAAAAGGGAAAAGGTCACCAACGTAACTTGGAAAAGCCACCTGAAAAAGTTCATGCTCTGACCTTGCTGTCTCCTATTTCCTACCAAATCAAGAGGAAATATTTGCTTGACTTCCACGGCCTCTAGAACCTTCACAGTCCTCCAGGTGCAGCCTGTCCCTTTCCTTTCTTTGCTGCCATGGTGACACCCTGTGTTCATTTCAGCCAGATTTTTAAACTTGTAGTAAGGAAATGCTCCCCATGACCAAATCATGCCACTTTACAATAACTTTCAAAAGGACAAGAAAATATCCTCCTAATTTCATTGTCCTAACAACAATAAAATCTCTATACACTTCGCATGTATACCTAGAAGCAGGATCATCAAGCAAAGTATGTCAATGTCCAGAAAAAAGTGCCTCTGTGTTGAGGAGAACTAATCGTAGGTTCAAGACTGTCACTGCCTCAGGTGGGAGCTCTGATGTTCCACTTTGGATGGGGCCAGGAGAGGATTTGAGAAGTGCTACTACCTGTCGGTCTGGGTCAGCTGGGGCCAGAGCATCCCATACATAGCAGGGTGTGCCTACAGCCTGACCTGGCCCCCCTGCTGACCACACTCTTTTCCAGTGTGGCTGCCCTGATCTTTCCTCTGTGTGAGTTGAACCAATCTGAAGCACGAAGACATTTCCACTCAACAGAACATGAATGTTGCATCATTCAAACAGGAAAGGGATGCCACTGCTCTCTCACTTGGGTTACCCCGGCAGTTGGGATGGGATGAACAGCGTGCCAGGGGAACATGACATCTGAACATTACATTTGATGGGTTTGTTTAGCTCCTAAGTCCTGAGATTGCATTAAGAATTTTTCTTTCTGCCTGAATATTAGGGAAGGAGGCAGAACAAAGCTGACCTTGGGAGTGGGGTTTTCATAAAACAAATACACTGGACGACAGCGTATAAAAATTACAAACCTCTTCAGAATGCCATATGTGCACAACTTGTAAACAGTCCATAAATATTACCTGCTGGGACCAGTCACGGGGGCTAAGGCAGAGTCCTGTCCCAGCACATTTTCTGCAACATGGAGCCATCTGGTGATGACAATTTAGTCTCCAGTTGGCACAGGACTATAATTATAAAGCATGTTACTCCTGACTTCTGTCTGGGAACAGATGATCATGCTCACCTGCGGTGTGGACACGGCAGGCAGGTATGGCTCAGAGGCCACAGGCAGGCTGGGCAGTGCTTGCCGAGGGACTGAAAAATTAGAGGGGCATTTGGGCAGAGTCCCCTTTCCACTAGAGGGGTTTCCACTGCCACCACCACACACACAAAGTTTTAAAGAAAAAATGTTTCTTTCATAGTAATGCCTAATTTCTCAGCCATGTCTTTTAAAGGTTCACAAACACTTGAGTCATGCTTGGACAATAAGTATAGAAAAAGCATAGTGAATAGTAACTTTATCCTTTATATACATCTTCTATTTTCAATATCCTAATTATTAGTTGTAGAATAATTAATTCTGTGCAGGATAAAGTCTTTGCCAGGTTCTGTTTCACATACAGAATAATAATAATAGTAATAGTAATAGTAATAGTAATAGTAATAGTAATAGTAATAGTAATAGTAATAGTAATAGTAATAGTAATAGTAATAGTAATAGTAATAATAGAATGAAGTTTAATTGCCTTCCTCCCAAATAGATTTAGCACAGAGTTTATTGTGTAGAAAAAATATTCCAGATTTCTCCAAAGTAGAGAATAATGTGACAAGGGAAGTAGCACTGAAGAAAAGGCCAGCTAATAGCTTTATCATTATTACAAACCCATACAAAAACTAGACATGTTTTAGTGCCATTATCCTCTACACACCCAACACAAACCTTTCCAATTATGCTTTTAATCAAGAATTCCTTCTTATGCTGTTACTTCCTGCCCTCTGAGTTCCTATGATATGCAGTTTCCATCCTGGTCTCATCCTGTTTGGCCTCTTTTTGTAAAAACTAAGGAGCCTGGCCCACATAGTCTGCCAGGGCTTTTCAAAGGCCCAGAAGTCCGTAAACAGGAAAGATTTCCTGAGGCCAAGGGCCTCCTTGATCAAAAGATGGCTCTTGGATAAGGATTTCCCCCCAATTCTCAGTCATTAGCACTTTCCAGAGCAGAGGTTCTCTCAGAGGGCACCTTGCTAGCTATCCACAACACAAGTGCCAGGCCTCTTGCCAGAAGGCCAAGGGCTTCACAGAAGGTGCAGGAAGAATACATTGCAGCTGCTGTGTTTGCTGACAGGAGGTGGAGCCTGAGAAACACAAGGCTATCCTCTGAGCAAGAGCCCAGAGCTGGTACCCCTTCTGGTGAACTGCCAGGGAGGGCATGCTGATCAGCCTCAGGTTCAGCAGGAGAAAGTGGACAGGAGAGCTTCGTGAGGTGCTCAGGCAACCTTGGGGACCCCCCAAAAGGGAGATAAGGATAATGAGTCTAAACAGGATTGCTTTTATCCCATGGTTAGTAAGTGGCCTGAGGCTACTTTAAAACTATTTGGGGAAAGCGGGAGTGTACTTGATGACTTTTTAGTTGGAGGCATAATTCCATGTAAAAGTTTGGGTTATGTTTGTTCTTAGAGTCAGCTTTATTACATCACAGTCATAGCTCATAGTTTCACAGTTGAATACATCTTTGTCCAAGGCAACTAATCTTTCCCCTGTAATTTCATCATAACCTATCAAACTCAGTCAAAGTCTGTCCCTTGGCAGTCACAGTATTTTGCATTCCTTTCTACTTAATCACACCCGTGAGCCTCAATACATTAAGAGTGAAGTGAGAGAATTTTCTCTGAATGGGGCAAATAGATCAAGATGTACCAAAACAAACAAACATTTTTAAAAGGCCTTCTTTCCTGTGTTGGTCTTATCTATAGAACTCACTCTTTTTTTTTAAATTACCTGCTCCTCCCTCCAAAAAAAGAGTGCTTTGAATATCAGCACCCATTTCTCTATAGCACTCAGCTGGCACTTATGGACTAACCTTGTTTCATTTGCTACCTCATTATCAGGACAAACTCCATCTTCTGAAATAGATTAGAAACTTACAAATCCAGGGCATTCTAGTGTAATTCTTTGCTTCTCCCTTCCATTGTCCATAGTACTAAGAGGTCAATAACAGTTTCATGTTTAAACTCAACCTCACTTCCTTTCCTACTGATAATCAGGGTCTTATTTCAGTATACCAGAAAAACAAAGCGATGAGGCCAAAACTTGTCAGTGTGAATGGATGTTCAGTCACAATGTCCTGAAGACAGAGGCTGGTGGTTAATGAGAAGAAAGTAAATGTTAAATATGATGAAGGTGGCGGGAAGAAGGCGAAGTTTTGCCCACATAAACAAAACTGGGCAATAACTTAGAAAACATCTGATTGATGTTCAGTTACAGCATTTACCATCTCAAATTTCAGTATTTTACAAGTCCTGCCTCTACCATTTACTAAGGACCCTCCAAGGACAATAAATGAAGCAAAACTCATCTTTCCATGCCCAATACCCACTGTGGTACTGGCATATGATATATATCACCAAATTTTTGTACCATATAACATAAAATAGTATTGGCATGGTGACAAGAAAAATGAAATTATGATGTTTTCCAAATTTTGAGAATCTGTTTTTCTATGAAGGTATATGTGGGGGATTCAACCAGATCCATAAGGGGACAAATATTTCCTGTGAAGTACTTAGCTGTTCTTGGGAAATAACCTAATGTAATTTGGTTAATACATAAACAAGGCTGGAGGGTTAGGGGATGCATGGCAGAGAGGGGATAAAGGGTGAAAATTGGGAAAACTGTAACAGCATAATCAATAAAATATACTTTAAAAATAAAACAAAATTTGAAAAATTAATTAATTAATTAATTAATTAATTAATTAATTAATTAATTAATAAAACAAAGGCCAAACAGTTGAAAATAGCTGACACACATCATAATAACTAGCTTAGGAGTTGACCTGAGTATATGTTTTCATTTAAATACTTTCTGTTCTTGGCCTATTTGGACTATTTCACTGATTTATTTTTCTTTATTTGAACGGACCCCTACTCCCAGAAGGACTATGTGTATCATTACTGAAAAAAATTGAGAAAGCTAAGATGAGAAGGAGGAAGAGAATGACACCATGACAAGAGAACCTTCGTTTACTTTGTCATTGAGGTGGCTCTGTTTGCCATTTCTGTCCTGCTCCACAGACCCCTCCCGGCTGGAATGTTTTCTTCTAACCAATTGTTGACTCATTGGTCCCTTTGCTCTGCAGGACCCAGGAGCACCAGAACTCTGCTACATGACGCTTTTCCCTTAGCAGCCACTCTAGTACCACTATCCCATTCAAACTTAGCTTTGAGGTGAGCTATGTCTTTCCTTATGTGCTCTGAACGAAATGAAATGAAATGAAAATTACTCCGTCTAAACAGGTGGACACTCAATCTACCCATCTCCATTTATTTGTGGACCCGATTTAGTCTAGGTCTGAATCCTTACAGAAATGCAGGGCACTCCTCACAGATGGCATCAGACACTGATTGAAAGTTTCTGGAAGGAGGGGAACTTGCAGAGTAGAAATAGGTAGAAAACCATATGACTCGAGTCTTAGCCATGAAACCCCCCAAAGCAAAAGCATCCATACAACCAGATTGATTTAAAGTAATGTATATAATTAAATCAATTCTTTGTAATTGAACAGTGATTTTCCTTGGAACAATGTGCACCGTGACTGTGTATTCTGCCAAGCTACCATGAGTACTGTGACATTGCAGTGTTCCAATTCACAGCACGTGGGAGAGCAGTGGGAATCAGCGACTTCAGGTGACTTCATTGGTAACTTCATTCTGAAGATTCCCTCTCACATATTTAGATGGATAACAACTAATACAATGTGTTGAATTACATCTGTACGAACACATATAATATACTAAAACCATTTTATTTTAAAACGTGTGAATCTTTCAAGTTAAAATACCTTAAAATTGGACCTGGACATGCCTAGAAAATAATATTTTATGAAAGTTGGAAGGTTTGTTGTGGTGAATTAGGACAATAGTTTCTACCTATTGGTCTCTGTTCTATTCTTCAAGATGATATAGAGTAAGTTATGAATCCCTTGGTAGACTAACAACAAAAGGGGTGCATATACCCCAAAGCACTGCCTCAATAATATGCACCACCTGACCCAGATAACAAACAGGAAAGACACATAGCTGAAGAAGAACTGTGAATAGGTGAGGAAGCAGGAGAACCGAATTGCACCATAGACCCACGCACTGGGCAAGTCACTCATTGTCAAAACTCTGGTTTCTTCCTTCATTAAACGGATGGGTTAAGAATATAAATCTGAGATTGTCTTCTCAGCTAGCTGCTGAGCAGTATATGTGTGTTTGTAACATTTTACACATTTTAATTTTAAAAAATAATTTATTATTATTATTTTTTAATCCTCACCTGAGGACATATCTCCATGGCTTTTACAGAGAAAAGAAGGGACAGAGAGAGAGAGAGAGAAACATCATTGTGAGACAAAAACAGTGATTGGATGCCTTCTCATAAGCACCTCAACCCGGAATCTGACCCACTACCTTTTGGTCTACGGGACAATGCTCCAACTGAGCCACACCAGCCAGGGTTATTCTACACATTTTAAAAAATGTGTATTATGCCTAAAAGCTTATGATGGAAACAGAACTTGGGGTCTTTAAGTGAAAAAGTATCTCTAACCAAAATTGTAACTACAGCTGTTACACATGTGTATGCAGCAAAGTTATTGTTTATATTAATTTGTTAAGGTCAAATCCACTTTCCCCCCAACTCCTTGTTACTTGCTGGAGCTCATCAGCAAACACACTTGTATTACTGGCAGAGAGCTGTGGACATCTAGCTCCCATTGTTTCTCCAGCATAAATCAAAGAGACAGAAACAATGAGCATGAAACCACTGCTGGACTCAGAGGTGTGTTTACCAAGGCAGCTACTTTGTATTCTTGGGGTCAAAAGACTATATGTGTGTGTATGTGTGTGTGTGTGTGTGTGTGTCCACACACACCTAAATTAGATTCCAGTAGTCACTGATTGCAACTTCCTTCCTTCTCTATTTTACCATAAAAATTCTGAATTCAAAACACCTTTGGGAGGGAGGTAGACAAGCACTAAAATAATATGATGAAACACATTTTATGCCTGTGGTTGATTTACAAGTTTCCTTGATAGCTAATTGCTAATAATCTATGACATAGTAGCTTTATTTAGCAGATTACAGTTGGTTTAGTCTCTTTGTGTTTTGTACCTCTTTTTTATTTATTTTATTTTTTATTGTTATTCAAGTACAGTTTTCTGTCTTTTACTCCCATCCCAGCCCACCCCCCCTCAGTGCTCCCCACCTCCCTCCCCTTTCCACCCCTCTTAGTTTTTGTCCATGTGTCCTTTATATTTGTTCCTGTGACCCCTTCCCCTTTTCCCCTGAAATCCCCCCCCCTCCCCTCTAGTTACTCTCAGCCTGTTTTCTATTTCAATGTCTTTGGTTATATTTTGCTTGTTTGTTTGTTTTGTCATTTTGGTTCCTGTTAAAGGTGAGATCATATGGTATTTGTCTTTCACCACCTGGCTTATTCCACTCAGCATAATG
>PVKM010014091.1:0-29441 GCA_004027735.1 Carollia perspicillata
AGGTGTGGTTGTTAGTGATTGTGAGTTTGCTGTCATCTTCCTATTCACATTTTTCTTCTTCTTTTTCTTAGATAAGTCCCTTTAACATTTTGTATAATAAGGGCTTGGTGATGATGAATTCCTTGAACTTGACTTTATCTGGGAAGTGCTTTATCTGCCCTTCCATTCTAAATGAAAGCTTTGCTGGATAGAGCAATCTTGGATGTAGGTCCTTGCCTTTCATGACTTGGAATACTTCTTTCCAGCCCCTTCTTGCCTGCAAGGTCTTTTTTGAGAAATCAGCTGACAGTCTGATGGGAACTCCTTTGTAGGTAACTGCCTCCTTTTCTCTTGCTGCTTCTAAGAGTCTCTCCTCAATTTTAATCTTAGGTAATGCAATTATGATGTGCCTTGGTGTGTTCCTCCTTGGGTCCAACTTCTTTGGAACTCTCTGAGCTTCCTGGACTTCCTGGAAGCTGATTTCCTTTGCCAGGTTAGGGAAGTTCTCCTTTATTATTTGTTCAAGTAACTTTTCAACTTGTTGCTCTTCCTCTTCTCATTCTGGTACCCCTATAATTTGGATGTTGGAACATTTAAAGATGTCCTGGAGATTCCTAAACCTCCTCATTTTTTTTTTAATTTTTATTTCTTCATTCTTTTCTGATTGGATGTTTCTTTCTTCTTTCTGGTCAGCGCCATTGATTTGAGTCCCAGTTTCTTTCCCATCACTATTGGTTCCCTGTACATTTTCCTTTATTTCACTTAGTATAGCCTCCCTTTTTTCATCGAATTTGTGACCAAATTCAACCAAATTGGTTGAATTCTGTGAGCATCCTGATTACCAGTGCTTCGAACTGTGCATCTGATAGGTTGGCTATCTCTTCATCACTTAGTTGTATTTTTTCTGGAGCTCTGATCTTTTCTTTCATTTGGGCCTTTTTTTTTTTGTCTTGACACACCTGTTATGTGGTAAGGGGTGGAGCCTTAGGTGTTTACAGGGCTGGGTAACCCATGTTGCTGTGTTGTGATGCTGTATGTGAGGCAGGGGTCCGAGAGGAAACAATGGCACTTGCTCTGCTCTCTGTTGGATTTCAGTCACTTCCCCCACTTCCTGCAAGCAAAGTGGACCCTTCTGGTGCTGATTCCCGTGTGGGTGGGTTTGTGTACGTTCTAGGACTCTGTGGGTCTCTCCAACACTCTCTCCTATGAGGCTTGGAGTTTCTCCCGCTGCCGCGTCAACCCCCACAGATGTTTTCAATCATTGGTCTGAGGCTTTATTTCCCTGACTGGGGCCCTGGGTTGCGCAGTCCATCCTGCTCCCTAGTTGTTTCCCCCAGTTTATCTGTGAGTGAATGTGGGACCACCCAGTCCGCAATCCGCTGCCTCGAGGGCTGGGTCTGCCTGCTGCTGACTTGCCCGCCAGCTGCAGCCTTGTGTGCCCCGCTCCACAATCTGCCGCCTCACTGGGTCCGCCAGCCGCAGCTTTGCTGCGACCCTTCTCTGCCCAGGCCCCGTCTCTGCCCCTCCTACTGGTCTGGATGAATGTGTTGTCTTTTTTAGCTTCTTTGTTGTCAAACTTCCATACAGTTCAATTTTCTGGCAGTTCTGGTTGTTTTGTTTTTAAATTGTTGTTGTCCTTCTTTTGATTGTTCAAGGAGGCACAATTTGTCTATCTACACTGCCATCTTGGCCGGAAGTCCTAAATTCCAAGTTTCTTAAGGGGAAGACTGAGTCTTACTTGGTTTTATGTCCCTAACATAATGCCTGAGTGTCTTCTTTTTCATTCTTGTCTTTATCTACTTGGAATTGCTCTCATTTCTGCCCACATCCTTTCTTAGTATGCTTGTCCTCACATCCTCTTCAAAAGGAACCCCAGAGATGGAGGTCATTTTTCTTTGTCTCTGTCTTCTTGGACGTATAGGCACACGGGTGCAAGAGGCCAGATAACACAATGTCAGCAAAAGAAAGAATTGTAAACGTCATCTAATCCAAACCCTTTGCTTTACAGGTAAAGAAAACTCAAGTCTAGAGGGAGAAAAAGTGATTTGCATAAGAATCCCAACTGGCGAGCAATAGGTAGATTAACATTTAAAGCCAGGCTCCCTATTTTCCCATCCAGCGTACACATGGACTCATTTACCCCTGTCTTCCCTTCCCTTAGGGATGGGACTGCAAATAGAATCTGTACATTCTATCACAGCTTTTGGGTTGAACCACCCCCAAAAAAGTTTTTCTACTGTTTCCCTAGGATTTAAAAGATAATTTTATCCAATATGTATTTGAAAAGTAATCATTGGGCACCTGAAAATGATTTACATTTTAGAATTTTATTTAATATTTGTTTTAAAAATGTATATATTTTAAAATGCAACCACAGTAATTAGATTAAGGTAATTATAATCATGTTAAGGTGTTTTCAGATTTTTAAAATTAAAGTTTATGCAAATACACAGAAAGGGCCAAAAATTTGTCTCAGGTGAGAGAAGACCTGTTTCGGCTCCTTCGAGATTTCTGTCATTTGCATTTTCACAATAAGCAGAGGAAAAATGGGACAAGCATTGACTATAAGCCACTGGAGAGCCAGGACCTGTTTAATTCATTTCATTATCCCCTGCAGCAGGCTCAAGAATGTGAAGTAAAGAAAAATGAATTGAAAAAGAGTTTTCCTGGCGAGACATCCTCTTGCCTATTTTACCACGCATGAAGTAGCTTGCTCTTCTGACATAACTCGCACTAATGGCATTGGGGAATGGAGGGAACATGTGGGGTACGGAGGAGAAGAGAAGCTCTAAAAAGAAAAGAGAGTAGGGGAGGGAGGGGCTCAGGTCAAAGGTCTTACCCTTACATGAAGAGAATTTTTTTGAGTATGTTTTAAAAAATATATTTTATGGATTATGCTATTACACTTGTCCCATTCCCCCCCTTTATTCCCCTCTGCCCTGCACACCCCCTCCCACCCACATTCCCCCACTTTAATTCAATTCCATGTATCATACCTATAAGTTCTTTGACTTCTACCTTTCCCATACTATTCTTATCCTCCCCCCTGTCTATTTTCTACCTACCATTTATGCTACTTATTCTCTGTGCCTTTTCCCCCTCTCTCCCCCTCCCACTCCCCTGTTGATAACCCTCCATGTGATCTCCATTTCTGTGGCTCTGTTCCTATTCTAGTTGTTTGCTTAGTTTGCTTTTGTTTTTGTTTTAGGTGTGGTTGTTAATGGTGAGTTTGCTGTCATTTTACTGTTCATATTTTGTATCTTCTTTTTCATGAAGAGAATTTTTTAAAAATGAAATTCATCAGGTAACAGAGCACCCAGTCGTTTGCTATAAAAAAATCAGAATTCATTCTTGGATTGCACCAATTATACTGGAATGCACTCATAAGAGCTTTTCCTTATGGAACACAGTTGCAGAGTACAGTCACTAAGAATAAATAACGCAACCCCCAATACTTTTAACAAGAAAACTCAATCTCTCTCTGCTTCTTCCAAGTATCTTTTTTTAGGCTCCTAAATAAAATATGTAAACACATAATGCTTCATTTACAGGAAAAAAAGTTTAGTCATTGAAACAATTAGTAATTTGATTCTTGAAGCAAGATATTTGAAAAGTGATCATGAGGTCAGTTGGAAATCAGCATTAGGGGAATGAATCGGACTGTTTTCCAAGAGCTAGGCAGGAAAAGCTGAAGAGACCCAGCTCCTGAATGTGCTCCAAGTGGTGCAGGCTTGCATTTGTAATGTGCCTTTAACTCTCTAGTCTCAAAGCCGCAGCTCATTGGGGAAACCTTAAACGAATGCATCTTGACTCTATCGATAATATGTGCAAACTATCAGTGAGTCCAGAGGTTGGATTTGAAATGTGTGATTCCCACAAACTAAGCTACAGGGAAGTTTTCAGTGGATTTATGTATTTGAGTACCTGTGCTGAGTTAAATCAGTAACTTTTAACACATGAATATATGTCCTGTTCCCAGTATTTAAAAGCAGTGTTACCTTGTAATCAAAAGGTGAAACTTGATTTAAGTTCATTACAAAATTATTTGTCGAGTGGTCACTATGGGCCAGGCACTATTTGGGAAAAGAAAAATGAGCAATGACTTCGGGAAAGGGAGTGGCGGTCAGAGGACAAATATATAAGCACATAGATATGTAACTTTGGTGGCGATGTGTGCTATGAGTTACAAAGTGACCAAGCACATGAATATTGGGGTAAGGGTATTTTTAAATATAGAGGAAATCAGGAAAACTAAAAGAAGGGGACAACTGAGTAGAGACGAGAAAGATGTGAGGGAGTAAACCACGCAGTTACCTGGGGACAGCACCCCAGGCAGGCGCAGAGGACAGGTGAAAGCCCAGAGGCAAAGGTGTGCTTGTGCTTCGAATGTCTGAAAAACAGCCCAGAGGCCAGTGTGGCTGGAGCAGAGTGCGCTGGGCAAAGCATAAAGAGTCAGGTGTCAGAAAGTTAGCAAAGGGCCAGACCATGCAGACCTTATGTACTGTCTAATGGGACTTTGAATTCCATTCTGAGTTTCTGGGTTTCTAGGAAACACAATGACAACAACATGGCAGACCTGGAAATCCCTCAGCAATACCCACAGGAAAATCTGGAGCTACGCCAGGGCTGCTTCGCCTTGGCCCATGACGACTGCCAAGAAACCAGATGCTGTTGCTTGAAAAATATTCTACAACTGCCCAGCATCAATGCCCTTCGATTTCCATCCATAATAAAGCCTCCCTACAGCATAGGATGAAGACAAGTATGGATAAATTTGCAGTGAAACGAAGTTTTTACTTAAATTGTTAAAAAATGTATATTTGGGAAAACAAAATTACATGAAAAGTAAATATTTTTAAATGCCTTTTTATAACAAATCAATAGAACGAATGTTGATGGTTGGAAATAAATATGTTTATTATATGAAAATGTTTTTATTGTTTTACAACTGAATTTGGTTTGTAATTTCTCAGGAGAATTCGGATTCATGAACACAAGAGTCATGCTAATGAACAAAATTCATACTATGATGAAATGTACAGATTTATTAAACAGAAATTCCATATTAATAATATGTGAACTATACATGTCTAATAAATATTGAGAGAGATAAGGATGTATTTTTGATTAACTTTTAAGTGATCAAGTAAAATAAATAAGGAATAACACAAAACATTCTCTTCTTACTTTCCTCTTGCATTTGCTTCTGTATTTTTTAATTTAAGAAAAGGTTACCCTATTTCAGAGCCACCTACCCTGTCTTATCTAAACTGCAAATCATCAGTACTGCCGACTGGAGAACTTCGGCGTATTGTACAGTATGTAAGTACACCGTCGGTGTCCTACCGTAATACTCACCGCTTCCTTCCTACCGTAATTAGCAGAAAGGAATGGCACCTTATACATAGTAGCCATAGTAAAAATCATTCAAATAGTATGTAATAAGCGACACAATGTGCTTTATTGTCACTAGATATGATTCACCTTGAAAAATCCTTATAGCAGATGCTGCAGGTAAGGATTAATATAAAGGACTGAAGAAGGAAGTTGGAAAAATGAGGCTCACACACTGTTCTGCAAGGCAGTGTAGCGGAGTGAGTAAGAGGGCACACTCTTTAGTCAGAACCACCATTTACTGTGTGATCTCAGGTAAGTTATTTAATCTCTTTGGGCCTTAAGTTTCCACATCCTTACAATGGGAAAAAATAGTAACATCTACTCCGAAAGGGTACTGTATGGAGTAAATTAACCCACATAATATACTAAGAAGAGGGAACACGTTAGAAACTTAGCATTTGCAGGCTCTAATTCCTATCAGTGTATTCTTTTAAGAGACGTCACTCTGAAGATGCTATTCAGAAAAACACTTGGCATTTGACTTACTTTAGCAGAAATGAAGGATACAAAGTCTAAGAAGATAGGCTGTCTTTCAGGAGCTCACAGCAAGAACAGGAAGGAAAGAGGGAAAACAATACGATGCGCAGTGTGAGACAGCATTTATATGAATGAAACGCCACCACTGGGCATGGCCAGATGGGGTTTTTCCTGCTTTGCTGAGACATAATTGACAGCACCGTGTAAGTTTCAGGTGTGCAGTGTGATGATCAGATATGTGTGTACACTGTGAAAATGACTGGCACAATCGGGTTAGTTCACACCTGCATCATCATTAGTTTTGACTGAGGAAGTTAGGTGGACTTTGCTTACAGTGAAGCCCCAGAAAGATATCCTGGTAACTAAAAAATTTTAAAGAATCCTATACAATTATTTAACATCCCCTGACCTGCCCCCCAAAACTCCCGAGCAGAATGGACACCAATCCACTGAAGTGTGTCGTGGTAAAAGCTGCGAGTTTCTGTCCTCCTCTTAGTAACTAGTGTCTCCCTCAGCCTATTCTTTCGGGATAGCGCCCAAAGCCTATGCCCCATGTAACTAAGATGTTTGTACTAAGATCCAACGAGGCTTTGAGAAAGCCTTAAGATTTATAAAATGTGTCACTTCTCCAGAAAAAGGGAAAACACTCTTGGCTATTCATTTAGGGAACAGAAACTTTGTTTTGTTCTTGTTTCCATTGTCTATTGTTACACAGAAAAACCTTTTAGCATTGGAAGTACTAATTTAGGGAGGATTTTTGGGAATTTCAATATCTTCTCTAAGCCTACTGTAACACCCTTAGAAAACTCACGTTACATGATGTAAAATCACAGCTTTACTTTGTTAAGAGGCCATAATTCCGAGTGGACCATGGAATATTTATGTCTCTATGCAGCCCTTTGAAGGAATAATCTTATGTTTTTGTGCCTGTCGTGGGTCAGAGGTTCAAATCAGCACTTCTTTCTGTCGCTCCTTATAGGTTTTACTATAATTTACAGCCCAGCAAGGGGACTCATAAAACAAAAGTGTCTATTTTATTTCAGCAACTAATTCTAGTTAATCAAAGATTTCCAGCCAAACAACCCAGCATGAAACTCTGCGTGGAAAATATGAGGAGAACAAAGCATTTTGTCAAATAACACATCTCATGATGTAAACACATACGTCTCTGAAAGGAAATTTTATCGCTGCCACAGTATCAGCGCACAAAAGGAGCATTCTTGTCGCAGACCCGGTGCGACTGCGGAGTCATCGTCATTGGAAACAAGAGCCCGATTAGGTTCCCACACAGATATGAATAGACTTTCCTTTTTTAGTGAAATGACTGCTTTTATTCCTTTTTAAAACAGACCGGTAATTGTCACCCTAAAAACACTGAATTGTACCAGGGCAACATTTGTTTCTGCTCTTTTCTCCCATCCTTTCGGAGCCAGCCAATAACATGACTGTCCCTTCTGGTCGGTCCTCTTCTGGAAAGTCTGAGTTAATCCACAGCTGTGTGAACGTGAAAAAGGGACACAGCAGGCGAAGTCTGTTGGGTCTCCTGTCTGCTAATAAAGTGCACAGTCTGCAGGACAGATGTTAAGAGGATCTGTTAAATAAGTCAGCGGCAGAGACCTGACCTCTGCCAAGGAACATTTTATTATTCCAGAAAGGGGCATAATTGCAAGGCATTAACAATGAGAAGAACCACAGCTTTTCCTTATAGATTTTTACTCCTTGCTTCATCGTTTGTTTGAAATATAGTAGCAAGGACTATACAGTGAGAAGTGATGTGCTAAATACGATTGGGTTTAATACAAACTGCAGATTACGAGACTTCCCCAAATCCCAGGGTAATGGCTGAACCTTGGCTTTCCTTCAGACTTAAACAGTTTTGTTTATTCTGTGTGTATCATTACATTATTTGTACAGTTCCACTTGCCACAGGGTATCGTTGTACTAAAGGGACTATGAATCTGACCAAACATAGTTCCCTAACTATTAAATCTAGTGTAATGGGAAATGTAAACTAGAGATCAAATTAATAGAGGAATATCACATCATAAAGTTGTTCACTATTGTTTATACCACTTGGCCATTTATGGTGTGAATAAAATCATGTCTACCACATGCATTGCCAATGCCCAAGTGTAGAGTAAAAGGCACTTCGTGATTTGACCCCTTACTTACCTTTCCAATCTCACCTACTGTTGCCCTCGCGCACTCTGCCTGTGCCGGACTGTCTATGGCTTTGCACCTAGAGGCCAGTTGTGTCCTCCTTGGTGTGGAGTGCTTTTTCTCTTCTCTGTATCTCTGCCATGCTGCTTCCTTCCCCCATAAACCTTATACGCTTCCACTCTCAAGAATCGATTTTTAACATCATCTCACCTGTGAAGATCACCAGTATTTCCCCAAGCAGAGCTTAGCGCTTCCTCCTCCCATATACTTTTTACTCTGGAAACACGTCTATGTGGCTGTTGCTTGCTACACTGTGGGCCCTGGGAGGGCAGGGATCAAGTCCTACTGATCTTCGTATCCCCCTAATAGAAGAGAGGGCTTACTACACAGCAGGCACATAATAACCATTCAGGGAATTAATGTGCGGCTGAACTAATGAAATAATTAGTCCTCTTTCATGTAATAATTAATCATATAAATCAGTATTAGTTTATATTCTGGCATTGTCACTACTACCAGCCCTGTTACATGGTCTTATATTTTAATATGCCTTATTTTGAAAAATATTTATTTATTTATTCATTTATTTTTAGAGAGGGAGGGAAACATCAATGTGCAAGAGACACATTGATCGGTTGCCTCTCACACGCCCCCAACCGGGGACCTGGCCTGCAACCCAGGGTTGTGCCCTGACTGGGAATCAAACCCATGACGTTTCAGTTCACAGGCCAGTGCTCAGTCCACTGAGTCACAGCAGCCAGGGCTATTTTGCTTTTTTAAAGGATAATCTTCATTTGGTCGATACATTCAATTTAAAAAATATCTCTCTACAAAAACTTACAGATATACTGTCCTCTTAGCCATTTGTTTTAATTCAGTTCAATTCATCCAAAATTTATTTACAAGATACAGTCAAATTCAGTTCCTGACACTGTTGCCCTACAATTCTGTGTGTCCTAACTCAGGCCATTTATAAGCTGTGTGGCTTAGGTAAGGTTAATCTGTCTCTCTTGGCCTCAGTCTCTTCAACTGTAAAAGCAAATGATTCACAGCATGCTTGATAGTCTGTAAATCACTTTTCACAAGCACTTCATTAATTATTCCTTAAAATTGTCCTGTGGGGGTGGGTATTAGTCCCAATCCCACAGAATCTGGTTATAGGAAGATGAATTTGCCAAAGCTCATGGAACGGTGGAAGGGTTAGGATTTGACCCTCAAGGATGCCAAGGGCCTTTTTTAGCTCTGGAGGTCTATGCAGTTTTACAATCTCAGTGTCTATTTGTGAAGGCTTTTCTTTCAATATGGTGGTATGTTTTCCTGCTTAGTAGAAAGTTCAGTTTGAAGTGCCTTGGTTGCTGTCTGGTTGTCACTTTCTCACTAAAGAGCACTGCACTGGGCCTCATGGTTTTGGAACTCAGGAGCACTTATCAGGCACAGGTATTAGCACAAAAAGATTTCAAAGAGCCTCTATACAACCAGCTTGGTCAGTCAAAAAATGAACATACTTATACACATATAACAAGTGATCAGCCCTTTGCTATCTGTTCTTATCACTTTGAAGTATTGCTCATTTAACTGATTTCCTTCCTAGATATTACTATAAAAAGGTGAAACTTCCTTAGTAGAGTACCTAAAGTACATAGCATATGCTTTAAAAATATGTGTTAAATTAATGGGTAATAGAGACAAGGGTGTGGAGAGAAACCATGCTCATTGAATGCTAACTATGTAGCAAACATAGTGCTAGGTAACTGTTTACATTACTTCCTTTAATATTCACAGTATGGGACGTGCCATTCTCCTTGTTTCACAGGTGAGGAGACTGAGGTTCAGAGGAAATTAGCTCAAGTTCACACAGCTCTTTTAACTGAAGAGGTCTTGTGGAACCAAGCACTGCTTTCTTGAAACCTCCAGCCCATTTACTACTGTATAGATGAAAAATATGTCAGAAGCAAGCTGCCTGCTAAATGAAAGGTAAGCATATTGTTCCAATACGTGGCAGCCAATCATCACCGGATGCAATGCAGCAATCTTCCTGTTTCATGCTGAGGTATGTCAGTATTTGGCAATAGTAATTCATAATCAGGAAATGTGGCAGAGGTGGATCTAAACTCAGGAATGATATGGTTGGATATAAATGAAGTTATGTACGACTATTTTGTTCTGCAACTAAGAAATGCCTCTTTATTAAAATTATTGCTAAATGGACAGAGAAGTGACATCCAGGCCTCTATTATCCAACAAGGCTTCTTGCTCTTGCTCTTTTTCTCTCACTGGTGCTGTGTCTAAGCTAAAGATTTAACTATGTAGCACTTGGGGACTGCCCCTTGGGTGCTGGAGCACGCACTTCCTGGGACGTGAAGGAGATGTTCTGAGCAGGTGAACAGGAGCACTGCAGAGAGTATTTTTTTTTCTATTAAATGTGGTCCCAGGAGCTCCTAAACTCTGGAGGGCAACTGCGGTGTGGGAGGATTGGTTGGGACACCCACTCCACTCTATTTAGTGACAGTGGGTGTTTCTCCTTCCTTCTTATTTTTTTTAAATTAAAATTTATTTGTTTTTTTTTTTCTTTTTAAGCAGATCAAGTGATAATCCATTGAGAATGTGATGCTAAACCACTTTTCCTACAGAGTTTTTAAACTGGGCCTCTGAGAAGACGTTTGATACAATTCAATGACTGAGGTAATACCTTTGTCCATTTGAGCATTAAATGGTCCGTTGAAATACAGCTTAGTTGTAGGGAATTTCAGAAAATAGTACTTCCTATTTTTTTTTTTAATTCTCTCCCAGTCGACTAAAGCAGAGCTTGGAAAATGCAGCTCAATCACTTTCCACAGCCTCTCGGGTCAGCCCCTCACCAGTGTTAATTAAATACAACCCCCTTAGAATATGAGAGGTTAAGTGAGAGCAGCACGGCGTTCTTCTCCAATATATTACTGTGAACACAAATGGCCATAATTTGTTTATAAGACTTCTTTGAGCACAGAGGTCTCACTAATGAAAAATTTTAAGAGGAAAAGCAACATAATGTGACAACTCTTTATCACAAAATACATTTTAAACTACCCATTTCCGCATCCATTGTGCTTAAATAACACATATCATAAAGGACATTGGTGCAACAGATGGTTTCAGCTCTGGGTAGCAGACGCAGACCAGTTTTCGGTGTGATAAACTGTAACTATAAAAGCCAGGGCATAATTCAGTCCATCGCTTACCAAAAAGTCTTCCTTCCTCTCAAGTAAGAGAATTTTCATCCAGCAGTTATGCACTAGTGTACTTTCCCTTTTTAGCAAATGCTGTATCTTCAGCAGCACGATTTGACCAAACTCTAAAATTTGAAAATTGCTGAAATAATGGTTCTATACTAGCCATTTTAAATTAGGAAAGTCTCTTTAAGCTACTGAGTTTGTGGTTCTAAAAAGTTTCATACCCTGTCCAGAGCTATTTGTAAATTAAATCATTTAAAATAAAGCGCTTTAATACTCTATAATTAGTCTTGTCTCTCTGAACATGACTTTACTGTAAATGCTCCTTCCTGACTCTCCTATTGTCCCAAGATTCCTGAGAAGAAAGCAGCCAAGCGATAATTCAACATTATTGCTGCTTCAGTGCACTAATCGCTTAAAGAGCAGCAAAGACTCTATGCTCTCTGCCCCACAGCTCCCGCAGCCTCCTGGCCAGAGGCAGGCATCCCGACCCAGGACCCAGCCCCGTCCAGATGTCGAGAGGAATCCCCAGCTCCTGATGCAGCAGGCGCTCCATTCCAGTATGGTCCAACATCTGCTTCATCTGCTGGCATGCAACCTGCTGAGCATGCTCAGAGTACAGCACAGGCTGGGGGTGGGCAAGGACACGCTCCCCAGCTACTCCAGGAGGCTCATCAAGACTTTAAAGTTATAAGACAGCCCCCCAAAACTCTCAAAAGAACAGAGCTCTGGCATTTAGCAGGAACATTTTCATCAGAAGAAAGCTACAGAATAAGGACAGATTTCATGCTGGTTCTTCTTACCCTTGTTAAATTCTCTTAGGCTTGGAGTTTCTTCTGTACAGTTAACTAGAAATTTGGAAAATGCACAAACTCTTTGGTATCCTGAGAACGTCATGTTGACTTTGAAATTTTTCCCTTTTATAATTTAATTAAATTACTTTTAATTTACTTGAATATTATAATAAGAGGGGAATAAGCTATGCAAGAGCTGTCCTTCTGACATATTAGTTAGCATAGTTTAAAACATAGGATCGTGGTCAAGAAATAAATTTTAAAATACACTTAAACCATCTATTACAGCCCTCTTTTGCTTAATAGATTATACTGATCCAAGTTACTTATCCATCTGTGCCTCACTTTCTTCTTCTAAAATATGGCAGTAATGTTAGAGCACACTTATTGTAAAGCCTATATATAAATTATTTATGAAAGTGCAAAAGATTATATAATATATATTGTATATGTATGTATATGTATATATGTGTATACATGTATACATATAGGGTCCAGCACAAATAATGCCCCCTTTTTATCGCAAATTTTTTTTATTATAAAACCATAAGCATGTAATTCTGTAGCATAACAATATCACATTCAAGCACACCATATGACATTTTAGGTGAAATGTTCAAATTTAAACTATAAATTATTATACCCATATTATTACCCTACCAACCACACTCAAGCAGGCCTTACTTGTGCCAGACCCTGCATATAATATTCACACTATTCTTATATGTGTTTTGTTTTGATTTTAGAAAGAAACTCAGGCTTTCTTTGTAATACCCAATTCATATAGCAAATATAGCTTCTCTGCCAAGAATAATTCCATTCATCCTATGGGATCTCAATAGCGTCCTATAAAAAACTAATGAACAGCTCCCAGGTCCCCACCAAAGTTCTTATTTACTTCACTCTGAAAGATAGACTTACATACTGCAAC
This sequence comes from Carollia perspicillata, assembly GCA_004027735.1. Lineage (NCBI taxonomy): Eukaryota > Metazoa > Chordata > Mammalia > Chiroptera > Phyllostomidae > Carollia > Carollia perspicillata. Next base: position 12,948 of record PVKM010014091.1, read on the forward strand.
AGTCAGACATAATATTCCTTTACTAAAAGTCAAAGTATATGATAAGCTTAATATAATTGAAAAGATGAGCCCGAGGAGAATTGTGACTGTTCTACCCAGAAGCGACTGGCTAGAATAAAAAAAAGTCTTAGTTTTGAAGATCAAAATGAAATTAAGAAGAAAGCCTAAACAATCAAATAGATCTCAGTTTTTGAAAACCTGCCCACCCAAGTTCAGGTAGACAGGTAGATGGGAGGAATAGTTCTGTTGAGATGAGTAGGATTTATAATCCCAGGCCTTTATTATACTTTCTTGCCCTATTTTCTCTTTCGCATACTGGGATATAAATACCACGTGAATAAAGACTTTGTTTTATTAACTGATATTTCTAAAACAGGTTCCTCAACCTCAGCACTACTGATTTTTGGATTGGGTAACTCTGTTATGGGGGTTTTCCTATGCATTCAGCAGTGTCCCTGGCCTCTACTCACTAGATGCCAGTGGTGTCTCCATGTCCATCCCCACCTCAAGTCACAACCACCAAAAAGATTTCCAGACATTGTCAACTGAACCCTAGGGGGCAACACTGCCTCCAGCTGAGGACCACTGGTCTAGAATGGTACCTTGCACATAATAGGCACTAAACAAATATTTATTGAATAATTGAATGATTAAATGTGTTGTTTGTATTTTTATACAAACTTTTTCAAATTTCCTGAGCATGATTATAAGCTCCCTTTAAAAAAAATGTTGATATTACTCTTACACAGAAAAAGTGTTAAGTCATTGTAACAATCTTATTCAAAGCTAACAAGTATAATTTCAAGTAACAAGATTTTATTCCTTTAATTTAAAGGAATAAGCAAATTAGAGTGAAAAGACTTGATAAATATTCCAAAAATGGGTTGTTTAGGTTAAAAGCAACTCTATTTCAAACTGGATTCAAATGAGCACTGCATGTTTGCACTTTGTAGGGTTTGAAATAGTCAACATCTGCCTACATTTTAAGTAATAGAACTTTTATACATATCTATCAGTTACTTATTTTTGTTTTAGTCATACTGTTCCAGGTCAATAGCATTAGGAAAATCACTGATGAAACACCAAAAATCATGACACACACACACGCACACACATATGGATGATGACATCAAAGATTGATTGCAGGTTTTATAGCTGGTGTAATTAGAGAAACACATAGTAATGAATGAACTCAATGCAGCTGACTAGAAATTAAGAATTCTTATTTAGACCTTTGTTTCACCAAATGACCAAGAGGGTGGAGGTCTTGGGATATTCACTTGGCTTAACATTGCCTCCATTTTATATTCTATTAACAAGAAACGCAAATACATGGAAAAACATGCGTTAAATGATTATAAATATCATGGAATTGGTGTTCATAAAACTAGAAAAAAGTAATGCTAAGTTGATTCCTCTCAATTTGACTCAGTATGACTCTACTGATACACCAATTGTAAGGGAGAAATGGGAAAAGGGAACACACAATGATTTTTTTTTTCCACACAGCAACCAATACAGAATAGCATTATTTGTTTTGTGCTTGTTTATTAACCTTTGACTGAGAAAAATCATTATTAGTGCTATTTATTATCCTAACAATCCAGGAAAGTAAAAATAAAGCAAATTGGTTTTACATCAGTAAAGAGAATTTAAATCATTACAAATTCCCCCGACTTTACAATTTAGATGGATTTGTACAAACACGCACACCTGTAACACACGAACTTTTCTACAAACTGTGGCACAGTGGTACTGTTTGCTAACTCTACTGGTCAGAAGTTTCACCGTCCTCTAGGGTATGTCTATGATGGGAATCCATCCAACTGCATCTTCTCAATCTCTTTTAATTATAATATCATTAAGTAATATTTTTGTTTTGTAAAAATGAATATTGTTAAAATATCCACACTACCCAAAGTGACCTACAGATTCAATGCAACTTATCAAAGTTCCAATAGCATATTTTTACAGAAATAGAAAGAAAACCTAAAATTCATATGCAACCACAAAGACCCTGGATGACCAAAGCAATTGTGAAAAAAAAAACAAAGCTAGAGATATCACACTTCCTGCTTTCAAAATATATTATAAAGCTACAGCAATAAAAACAGTATGATACTGACATAAAACAGATATCTAGGTCAATAAAACAGAATAGGGAGCTCAGAAATAAACATACATGTATAGTCAAATGATCTTTGACAAAGGTAACAAAAATACCCACTGGGATAAGGACAGTATCTTCAATAAACAGTGTTGGGAAAACTGAGTATCTACATGCAACATAATGAAACTGGACCTTTACCTTAAGTCATACGCAAAACTTAAGTTGAAATGGATTAAAGATTTAAATGTAAGACCTGAAACCTTTGGGTATATATCCAAAGGAACTGAAATCAAGACCTCAAAGAGGTATCTTTATTCCTGTGTTCACTGAAACATTATCCATCACAGCCAAGGCATGGAAGCAACCCAATGTCCACTGATGGATGACTGGATAAAGCAAATGTGTATATACCTAAAATAGAATCTTATTCAACCTTGAAAAAAGGCTGAAGTAAGACTTATGACAACATGGATGAATTTGGAGAACAGTATGCTACACAAAATAAGCCAGACAGAGGACAAATACTATGTGATAATACTTACATAAAGGATTTACAGTAGTCAAACTCATAGAAGCAGAGAGTTGCCAGAAGTTGGAGGAGGGGAAATGGAGGTATTAGACAAAGGGCACAAATTTTCAGCTATGAAAATCAGTAAGTCCTAAAGAGCAACTGCAGAGCATAGAGCCTATAGTTAATAATATTTATTATATACTTAATGCCTTATTAAGACAGTAAAACTTATGTTAAATGTTCTTACTACACAAAAAATAATAGGAAGAAACTTTTTGAGGTGATGACTGTTTTTATAATACAGATTGTGGTATGGTTTCATGGATATATACTTATCTCCAAACTCACCCAGTTGTACATATTAAATATGTGCAGCTTTCTGTATGCCAATCATACCTCAATACAGTGGTTAAAAATGTTTTTGTTCTGCTCAGTCTATTCTATGACCTTACCCGTCAAGATATTTTATCATATGTTTTTCTGATTTAAATTTCCTAAATGTTGCATATCCTGACTTATCTATGTTTGGGAGCCGAAGCGAAGCATTTCCTAAAACACTAGAATGTTGTGCTTTGTAACCTTCTAATATATCCTTAATCATACCATCTCTCTGATTTTCAGGGTAGTTCATTATAATACATGCATATATATGATACATGGTACCAACAAAATAATATCTCAAAACTCCTGTTTGGTAAAAACAGGAATAAAAATACCTGTCAGTGTTTTAGAAAACATTGCATCTTATGTACAGTCTATTTAAACACAAGTGTTCGTGCGCTGGGAACTCCCCATTGAGTGGATTAATTAGTGAGGCTGGAGCCACATAAATGTTGGTGGAAATGTTATATTAGGAACGATAGAGGACTGTGCTGATTTTGTAATTCCAAGATCCAGGGTTCCTACTAAACCATCTCTGTGAATATAGGTGAACACCCCATCAATCAAATTACTTAAATACAGTGATAAAACAGGTCTTATGTGAGGACAGCCATACTCTCTCACCTTTTAGGTATTATCTTAAAATCAACTGAAGAGCCAATTTCTGAAAGAAAATCCAGTTTAATGTTTTAATTTGTGGGTAGGTATAAACTTACTGTTTCATTGAATACAGTAAGATGAAGTTCCAAATAGTAGGACGTATCTTTATACTTTGCACCTTTCTTTGAACTGCCTATATTTCTTTTACCTCTATCAGGATTCAATTGGCACCTGCTATTTTTCTTAAAAAGAAAAATACCTAGAAAGTATTTTCATTTCTGGTACCTAGAAATGAAAAATCGTTTACATAAAATAATTCTTGCTAAAGAGAGAGCATTTGACTGAACATATCCAAAAAAAAAAGTTTTCAAAGAAGTTTAAGTCCCAGATGGCCCCCAAAGATGAAATTCATTAATTCATTCATTTTACCAAATACTGTACCAGGCGATATAGGGACTCAACAGGAAACAGAAGAGACAACAGACCCTGAATTCAGTGATTTACATTCTAGTAGCTTAGAGTCACCTATCAGAAGCACTTTAGGCAACAAGCAAGAGTAGAATTGACTGCTTACTGGGATGTTGGAAAATGTTCCCCTATTTTGATGATGAATTTTTTTGGTGTGGAAATCTAGCACACGCCTCACGATTCCATTTACATTTCACAAAAACCCTGAGAATAAATATTCTTTTTTTTTAACAATGAATGAACTATAAAAAGAAGGTAATTTGAGACCAGTACAGGACAATATAGCAAGTAATAGCAGAAACTTGAATCCAAGATACTGATCCCCAAGTAGAGCTCACTCCATCAGTCCCCACTTCATCTAATCCCAGCTATAATGGTTCTCCTATGTTGTATCACACTCCTCACGTCAAAGACGGTGAGAGAAGGCTGATTAAGAGAAAGCAAGCATTTCTCCTCAAAGCGCAACCTCATGGTTGGCATCTTCAAACAAGCTCTGAATCAGTGCATTCTTTTTTTTTCCCCATTGGGTAGCCAGTAAGAGGTCACGCTAATCAACTTTTTATTCAATTCCCTATTAGAAATCACAACCTCTTCAGCCCGCCCAGCAAAACCAACTCGCCCTCTCATTCCTGCACAGCACTGAGGCATGTTTACTGAGGCAAACAAGAAGACGGGGAGGAGCCAGGAAGAGCCAGGAAGAGCATCTAAGTACAATACCATAAAGCTTCAGACTGAAACTGAAATAGAGACAGAGCATTCTCAGTGTTGATGGGCACTTCTTCATTTTCCATTTGTAGCATGAAAATTGACAATATCATTTACATAAAGTATGTATTTATATTTACTTTTGCAAAAGCTTCAATTGTTCTTCATCTTTGCAAACTTGCTAAGACCTTAATAGTTTCATTTGAGAATAACTTATGGTTGATAGGTTTTCCTAATGTTTTTATACTCTTTTCCTCAAATCTCCCCTAAACTACATACACTGCCCATCAAATAAAAGTGTAAATGCATTTATATATTTTTTTAATTTTCATATTTAATTCCTTTCATTTGGACTACTACTATCCATACTATCATCATGAGAACACATCTGTTAAAATATCTTCCAACTAAAGCTTGGTAGGCTTTGAATGCTCGATAAAAATCATTCTCTGGGGCTAATGAAGACAGAAACTCTGCCTGTAACAATATTAAGTTTGTTTTCTCCAGTGGTTCACAGAAGTGAGCAATCTGTCAGTAATACATTGAGTGAAATTACTTGTCTTGTAGGAATAACTGCTGACAGTCACTTTATCTCAGGGCTGACCCAAACATCTCCCTGCTGACAAACAAATTACTATGTCTAACTTTGAAAAGGTAACTAGCTTGTTTTTAATTTTGATTGGTCTTTCGGAATCCCTTAACATACACTCAGTCCCATCCTTCATTGTACTTAAAAAAAGAAAAAGAAGCAACAGCAAAAGGTGTTTTGGGGGGGTAGGTTTGAATTAATGAGTAAGAAAAAAAAGTAACGAATGAAAGCCTTATCATTTGGAGCCAAGAAAAAGAACTGTTAGTGCTTTTCCCCAAGACTGTTAGGCCGATAAAACTGGTAAGTGTGTCTACCCAACATTAAGACTGGCAGTGCCGCCAGTGACTGGGTGAGTGAACACATTACCGAGGCAGTATCGTAGGAATTAATTTTCTTCAATAAAGTGATTTTTAAGGCTCATATATTTCACAATCTAAACATATGTCACTGTTTCATAAACAAAATAAATGGATTAAAATAATACATTACCAATATGCTGACATGTGGAGATATTTTAATTAGAAATTCTTAAGCTGTGCGATATTTAACTGCTGTATTTGCTAAAGAGGGCATGTATCATTTAATAAGAAGGCATGAGACAGGTGCATCACTTTGCATGACACAGTACCAGACTGTGCTTAATATAAGCCACAACTATAAGGCAACTTCACTCCCGTTTAAAAACAAAGCAAAACTAACCTAAACTAAACAGGGTCACCGTAAGGATCTATCGTATTGAAAGTCATCACACACAATGAATCAATACACTGAAACCACTTTTTCCTTTGGGGGGAAAAAGTCATTCGGAGCTTAGTTTCTAAGACAATATTTTTTCAGAAACAATCTAACATCTTAGCTATTTAAAGGGCATATTTACATGACTGCCTCATTATACTGGTCCCCCTGCCTTAACATTCTTTTCGACTTACTTGGAGCACCAATGCTAACAGAGCCGAGGAAAGCAAATGGCAACCGGTCCTGAAATTTATACGGGTAGAGAACTGGAATAAGGAGCAATATAATATATTGTTTACTGTAGCAAATGTCCTCTGTTCTCGAAAGGTCAAAAGCACTGTAACCTTACAGTTACAGTTTCTGATTGTTCCCAGGGTTAAATACATTATCAAAATTAATGGTTCAAGCCCCTCAACATTCAGATATATGAGTATTCATGACTCCATCTGCTGAACTGTTCAACTAAAAATAGCATTCTTCGGCCCGCTCTCCTCTGATATGGTGCCCCTGAGGCAGAGAAAACCATGCCTTAGATTAGCACAGAAAACTGAAAAAGAAAAAAACAAAGAACCTTTCCTGCATCTTCCTTATTCTAGAGAAAGAAAGAAGTGAAATACACTAATGCAAGGAGGGTCTTTCCACTTTAAATACCTTTTCTCTACTTGATAACAAAATTTCAGGCTTCCAGGGTGTTGAGATAAACACTGCTGAGATTTACCCAGGCTTATTGATGCGAGAAGCGACAGCTCTGAAGGACAAGTTAACTTGCTCTGAGCGGAGCCGCAGGGTGCGTGTGGAGGTGGCAGGATGGTAGTGGTGTGTATGTGTTGTGGGATCTTCTCACTAAAACTCTGTTTAGAAATAAAGCCAGTTCACATGGTAATGCTTCCTTAGTTTAGCAGTTTATCATGATCAAAACTGTTGACCAAGCTGACATTTTAACTTGTCAAAGAAGAGAACACCTTAGCTAGAAAAGAAAGCAGACTTTAAAATCAACAAAGCAAGATATTATTAAATTTCCTCTATATGCTTGCTCAAGATTTAAAATATTAATATCTGTAGCAGCTTAGATATGACTGTCTACTGTGCTCATTTGGATGTGCATAAACATCCAAATAAACATGCTATTCTAACACCAGGAAAATTCGGGAAATCTGCCTTTCAAGCAAGGTCAGTCTTTTCTAACCCACGTGCCATACAAACAAACAGAGCAAAAGTTTCCTGACACATAGGAAGAAGTTGCAAAAAAACGGAAGCAAGAAAATAGAGCAAGCATAAACAAAAACCCAGGGCACTCTCAAACCAACCCAAGCTTAAACTACAAAGCTATGAGGACTCCTGCTTCAGTGGGTTCTCTCTTTAGCCTGATAAAAGTGACAGGCATCAGTATATGTTGTGCTTTTAGAGCAGCACTGCTACAGCACCACCAGGATCTGGCATTCGCATATATGGCATTATGGTATGAAGAAGCCCAACAGAAACCGGATTTGACAGAATCACGGGCCAGTGGTATTGGGGGAAAGAAGTTAACTTCAGTAACTTCTGAAAAATTAGGGGGGAAAAAGATTGGGTTGGAAATTGGCTAAGAGCATGTTGATGGGATAGACTTCAACACGTCAAGAGAAAGTAAAAATTGACGAAGAGAGGAAGTCTTGCATTTGTGCCAAGGCCACCTGCTTTCACATTCTTTCAAACACTTTAAAGTTGAACAAACTATCTGTCCTGTGAGGTAAGCTTGTGAACTGTCATCGCACACAAAGGCTTGTTCTTGATGTCCAGATCTCTCTCTATTCAGCAGTCAATCCTAGGCATAGTAGATTTTCAGAATGTCCAGAAATATGGCGCCTTTTCTATATCCAAAAGCCTTAGAAAAGAGATCTCTTCCAGTTGTACAGCGGACAGCGGACACTCTGAATGGATATGCCTGGTCACGTCTGAGTGGAAACCCCTGTATACTTTTCATATCACAGTGAAAGAAAAACAGGAAGGTGGGCAGCAAGCTCTAGAACCCCTCCTTAGGCTATTTCCAAGCTGGCCTTTGAACTTGTCCTCTTCTTTCCCCTTAGGAGTAAGCTTTACTATTTTCCAAAAACGCACATTCCAAAGCAGCAGAGGTGGCAAAGGGATACTTTATTAAGTATATAGCATTTGATATGTATAGTATAGACTGGCAGAGCTAATAGGAGCTGAATATACAACTTGTGCTAGCTGTAATTATGTTCTTTCTTTCTTTTTTTTTTAAATTGAGTTTCCCATCCTAGGTTAGAATATAAAATGTAGTATTACATCTAACCCAGAAAGTTAAAGTGAGTTTCAGTCTGTCCCTATTTTGTGTGTGTGGGTGTGCATGCGTGTGTGTGTGTGATTCAACAGATAAGTGGCAGCTCTCCAGTACCTGAGAGTCCCAGAGAAGGACACCGATGATACAGGAGGGAAACTAAATGTGCGATTAGAGAGTGACTAGGTCCCTGTAGAAGAAGAGGACTGGGTTTTCAAAAGAGTCATATAAGCCATCTTCTCCCAACCAGTGAGAATACTCCACAAAACAACAAAGAGCTTCATTGGAAGTTAAATATGAAAGGAATACTATCAAAATTTATGGGGTAAAAAGCAACCAGCCAGGCCCAGGCTCCCATCTCTGCTTCTGCCTGAGAAAACTAAACTAGGAAACCTGAACCAGGTAGAGTTAGAAATCCCAGGCGAAAATTCTGACTCCATGAATATTGGGTAGCCTTTGTTAAATAATTTGACCTCTCCGAACCTCTCTCATTTGTCTGTACAAGCAGGATTATATTCCATCAACTTTGCAGGGTTCTTGTATGGTCAAATGAGATTTTTTAAATGTTTCAGTGTTTTTTAAACATTATACATCACTATACCTAAAAATAGTAAAAGAGATAGGGAAATAAAGATGGTTTGAGGACACTCACAAAGTAAAAATTTTGCCTGAGTACATATATAGCAATCAACAACCTGATTCAGGGGCATTGTTTTGACCTTTACCTTTTTTTAATAAAAGAAAAGGAGCAAAAATGAGCCTCGTTAAGAATGGGAAAAAAAAAGGAAATGATTATGTCTTAGTGTTTAGGCTGAGTATCTGCCACCTTTTAAAAAAGCCTAGAATATGACTGAGCAATCCAGTCCCCCACCCAATGAAGCACCAATGGAAGTATTCATACCTCAATATGTTTGTGGTTGTAAGAGTGGCCACCACCATGTTCAAAGGTGTCCAAACTCCTGCCAAAACGGTCACTTAGGCCCTTTAGCCTTGGGTTAATTTGTGGGTGGGAAACATGACCCTTCTGTTTAGTAGCATATTCAGAAAAAAAAAAGACAAAACATACTGTCAGAACTCATGAAACAGAATACATAGTTCTAAATCCAGGGCAATGAGCACACCAAAGAATAGAAAGTAGAAGGGTTAGGACCCAGATGCTCCTTCTTAGAAACTTGGTTCCAAGATCAAACAATGGCACTGGTTCTTATTTTTGCCTCTGACTCAAGGCTGCACTGCACAGCATGGCCATCAGAACAGGAGAGGTAGATTAGGATTTCTAATAGCAAGGCTTCTTTTTAGATTTTACCAACTTCAGTAAATCTAGCGTTAGTGAAGAAGGTCAAGGTTTGAAAGAGAGGTGGGGTTGTTGCTCCTAAGGGGCACAATTTCTAAGTTCTGTTAGGCAGTCCGTAACAATACCATCTTCAATGCTTTCTGGATAAAGCTTCTAATCATAACATTCCTCAAAAGTATTGCAGAAATTCTTATTTGCAGGCCCAATTGAAAATGCTCAAGATGTTGTTTTTTTCATGGTAAAATATTTGCACAGTTTTTATATTTGAAGTTGTGTAGGGAATAGCAAAGAAGAAAGTAAAATGCCTAGCCAGATGCTATTCCCTAGATTATTTTAGAAAACTCAAAATAATCACAGTAAATTATAAGAATAAAATACTATCTTTAAACTTTCCATTGCACTGAAATTAAAAATAGATTATTATCATATTTTTCTAATTATTTAAATTCTGAAGGTTCAACCTGTACTTTAATATTTATTATCTTTTTGTTAACATAGCCAGTCATATTTAAAGTCAATCTCCCGTTAGAATAGCAGGTGCTGGGAGGGTATAAAGATCACCTAGCCCTACTGTACACCCTTCGCTTTACTGTGAAGAAGATTGGTGGAAATGACTTTTTCATTCGGGAAAGGTTAAACGCTTTCCCAATCCAGGGTAGATTTTAAGTAAGGCATACTAATGCAGAACTTGGTCAGACACCATGACCAGACGTCCCACCTGGGATGAGGAAGAGGACGAGATGAGACACACACACACTCAGGTGCAATGTGTTTACATTTTACTAAGTAGCTAAAGTAATTTGTTATAACAACCCCCTCTTCTACGAGCTGCTAGACAGAAAACATCCAACATCGTTTTCTGTTTCGATGCTTATATGTAAAAGCTACTTTGGCATAAGTTAAGACATGGGTGAAAATTGACAAGGAAAAAGCTAATATAGCCAATAACAACTAGCCATGAAGAAATTATAAAACCATTAACTCACCTGATAGAGAATATACATAGTTCTAAGTCATCATGTCATTTTTTCCTTTAAAAATATTGAAACTGGCATTTTTCTATTTGCAGTATGGTAAGTACATAAGGTGTTAATCCTCCTAGGCTATGCTTAAAAAATTATTTAACATTCAGGCCATTATTTAGCATACAGCTGGTTAGCAGTTTTCCACTAAAGTACTGGCTCTTATCCCACATTTTTTTCTTCTGGCACATACCTGGAGCTGCAAAGGGCTGAGTCCAGAAGCAGCAGCAGCTGCCATTGTTGATGGAATGAACTGTACGGGGTAGTTATCACCTGTCGGAAAGAACAATGCATACAGGTTTAGACAATGCACAGGGAAGCGCAGCAGACAAGTACAAACACGGTCCTTGGATTGCCTGAGCTTCATCACATTGCTCTAAGCCCAAACATCTGCAGAAACAAAAGGCTTGGTTGGGCATGGACTTGCAGTGCTGCCTTGGAACTTTTTGTTAACAGATAGCTGGTAGGCAAACTGGCAAAACATGAATGTGATGTTAAAAAAATTAAATGTGCAATTCAAGCATGTTCACTCCATTACAAATCTTGTAATACATCATTTTTTTAAGAGTAAAAAAATACCTTCGAGCCAGGCTGACACTCAGTTCACTGGGAAAGCATTAAGGCTTTTGTATTAGAACAACAAAAAGTTTGGCTTAGTGGACAAAGCACAGCGTTACAGTCCAAAAAAGATTATGAGCTACCAACTGTCCATAACCCTAAACTTTATTTTATAAAAAATAGAAAAAATGTTAAAAATGTGAAACTTGTCTGCCTACATTCTGTGAAATGCCTGGTATCCCAATGGGAGTGGAAATATTATTTTTCTGGATTAACTTCTGGATTCTGGGTGGATCCCAGAATCCTGCACACAAGGCACTTATCACTTACTTCTTGGTGATCTGATTAAATAAACACACATTTTACATGGAATATCTGCATCGGAAGTCTGAAAAGGGCTGAGCATGGTTCAGCAGAGCTCAGTGCTACATCTTACTGAGTCTCTGACTCCAGACCACTCCTAAGAAGGGGGACTGAAGTACCACCTGTGCCCTAAGAACGCCGACTGTGTGCAGCGGCCTCAAGAACCGAGAGAGAGTGATGAGGAATGTATTGTGATAGTGGTGACTGAAGTCAAAATTAATACTTGTGGAAAAATTACACAATATCAGTGATTTAATGGAGTATCACTTTGGCTTTGGCTACTTATTTAAAGTCAGTGTTATGTACTATCTCTAGGCTATATTTTAATGGGCTGTTCCTCTGCACATTTTTGACATTTGTAACGATCATGCTGTTTTGCATGAACTTTTCCACGCTGAAAGCTGAATGTAATAATGGAAAAACGGTACAGAAAGAATCACAGTAATAAAGGTAGTCGACTGGAAAGCAATAGAACTTTTTCAGCATGGACACTAATACCTGGAGCCTTCCTGAAGCCCCTGCTTCCTCGGAACTCATCCTGCTTGCCACGTGAAGTGCCGCTCAGCTGGCCCAATGTAAATGTTAAGTTGCTTTCACTTTTAACAAATTGTTAGCTTCTAATCTACACAGTCTCTTTGCATCATATCCATAATACCTCATCAGACCATTGAGCACAGTGTGCGCTTGTACACAGTCCAGTAACAATTGGCTTCTGATTGCATATGGAGCGCGGCTACAATGCATTCACTCACACTATATTGTGCGGGTCTCCTATGGAGTAATGTTCAAAATATCTGATCTTGTTTTTCCCCTTCCATGAGGTTGATTTTGGTTTGCAGTGCTACATGAGCTTTTTAAAAAAGATAACTAGGCCAAATTATTTTTTATAGTAAACGACTGTCGCTTTATGCTTAAATAATTCTACTGATCTTCTTGATATTTAAACTAAATTATCTGATGAAAGAATATTCTGATCTAAGTCAAATAGTATTTCTTTGGTTGATATCTTATCAGGTTCAAAAAAATCACAAAATGATGCTGAATTAATGATGCTTCAAAAATAGGGAAAAAAATCACCATTCCAACCATCAACATGGACTGCCTCCCGGAACATTTAGAGCTATTCTTTTTTAAATATCATGCATTATTCATACTAACTCTAAAACACAACCCCCACCCCTGTAAGTTTAATACCAGTTGCTGTATTTGTACTAAAACATTTTTCATGTCAAACATATTTTAAAAAATCAAACTCTAAAAGAATTCCCCGGGGCACTCCTTCTTTCATAGCTGTCATGCTTCTATGCTAGGAAATAGCTGACTTTTTTTTATAGTTTTTGGCTTGCTAGTTAATTTATTACTATTTCTACCACACCCTGTAGTATTCTCCAGCTCACCTGCTGGCTACAAACAGCTTTCTCTCCACTGTGACAAGCATTTTTTTAAAATGTTCTTAACCTTTCTGCTGGTTTGAATCTGTACTTCTAAATATAATCTCTGAAAAGCTATTTCTCCAGAACATATCATTATATAGCAATACTAAAAGTAAAAATGAATACATTAGAGCAACAGAATAATTAGAAGACAGAGAAAAACGAAAAGGCAAGAAAGGGAGAAGATACGGCTGAAGAAAAGAGTGGAATTAAAGGAGAAAAATATAAGACGGAGAGGGATTTAGGGAATTGTGAAGTTTAATTTTTTTAAATAATGAAGTTATGTGCTCTCCCCACCCGCTCCAGTTTTCTCTGTGTAAGAGTCGATCAAGAAAAAGTTCTCAGTGGCTGACTTGGCAAGAAATCAGTCAACATGTTGTAGCAATTTTTTTCAAATTTGTCTCTGGATTTGAAATGCTTACGTGAGGACCCATTCTTTTTAAATTTGTACAAAGGAAGATGAAGCCTGTTGGAACAGGTTGGTTTTAGGCGCTGCCGTGATCTGGCTCTTGCTACCGCTAGTGCAGGGAGACAGCCTCCGAGAGACAGTCTGGGGAAGAATGTGCATTCTCTAAATTCATCTTTCTAGCCTTCTAGATGTTCCAACTGACTACTTTTACTTGAGGATTAACAAAACAGGATTTAAAACCTACAGAAAATGTGCCTAACAATACTTTCATTCGTCACAATAGGTAACATTTCTTTGAAATCAAAGCAGCTCCACCAGCAAGAGTGCCTGAATGACAGGAATGATACTGTTTAATTTCCAGGGAAACCGAAATGAAGTCTAAACCCACTAGAACTTAAATACGAGAGACAGGGGAGCTTGTACTAAGAAGCTGGGACCCATTAGACTCTGTCTGCTTCCTACAGGAATACTCTCAGTTTGTGTAATTCAGGTAAAAATTCCACTTTAAAAAAAAAAGTAAAAAATCCCATAGGTAAAATTCTGCCCATTTACTTTGATTCTTCAGAAAAACAAGGGACTGGGATGGTTGTGGTCTTCTGAGATATTCATTTCAGATACTAACATACTGAGGAAAGAATTTAAAGAAGTTGGGAAGAGTAGAGAAGATTCTTCAGTAACTGGCTCCAAGTCTCATCCCTTATTTTACACCCTCCAAAACAGAAGAGAAATGCATGATGCGTCCCTAACTATCTCTCCGATTATTGTGTGGTGGCATCATAGGATGGTAAATTACCTGAGTTGGTAAATGACTTACACACAGACCTCACTTTAATGAACTGTCATCATTCTTGCTACAACATACAAATATTTTGATCACTATCACCAATACAGACTTGGACATACCGCTTTGCATCTTGCCTAGATGTATGTATTCAGAGCAGCAAAATATTACAACTCCCCTATGTCCTAAGAGATTGCCACAATCAATCTGAATTTATCATTGTGAGACATCACATTGTAGCAAAAGTTAGTAGGTAATGGGTGACACTTTTAGAATCCTAAAAAAGAACAAAACCTTCCATTTGTTCTGAGGACAACTGGACAAAAAAACAATGGCAAGGGTTGTAGCACATATTCCTGAGGTCCGCGTGCTCTTATTTCTCCCACTAAAGTCTCCTTCTCTGCTCATCGAAGAGGAGATCACGATGAGAAGAGTCTTGATCTTAGGACTTTTCCTAAGAGTATCTGCATTGTTTTTGGTAACTTTAAAGAAGGTATGAATCGAGTATCAATCTTAATTTCTTCATCTACTTCATAGATGCATCTAGGCCTATGACCGATATATAAAAATCCATGGAATTTTTCACCATAGCAATTACATCAGTGAGGGTGGATGAACTGATATAAATCCACCCCCATTACAAGAAATCAAATTAAAATAACAACGCAGAGTTTATGCCTTAATGACAGTTCACCAATGATATAGCCTCCATATATGTATGAGGGACAGTTAAAATAATCTTAATTTTCATAAGACCAAGTTAGTTTACATGGGTGAACATATTTTCTTCCTGGACCTCAACATTTTTATTTAAAAATTAGAGTACTAATCTGAAAAGCCTCAGATGTTTTAATTTCAAGTAGGTAGATTTAATCAAATATTTGAGTACCTCTGCTTTAGTTCTGGAAGAGGTAGCAATCCTAGCTTTACAACATGTCATTTGGATAAAACCATACATATAAATTACATTTTTTTCCCACAGCAAAAAACAACCACAGAAACTAGACATTTCTTAATATTACACATACTTCGACCAATGGTCCCCAACCTTTTTAGCACTGGGGATTGGTTTCATGGAAGACAGTTTTTCCACAGACCAGGGGTGGGGGATGGCTTTATTGCCTGCCACCAGATGCAGCTTAATGGTCACTGGCCACTCACTGAGAGGGTTTTGATGTGAGTCTGCAAGCAATCGGTTTATTAGGGTCTCTGCGCAGCCCAACCTCTCTGCTAAGGATACCCTGTGTGTGCAGCCAGCCGCTCCCCAGCACTAGCGTCACCGCCTCAGCTCCACCTCAGATCATCGGGCAGTGCATTCTCCTAAGGAGCACGCAGCCTAGGTCCCTTGTGTGCGCAGTTCACAGTAGGGTTCACTCTCCTATGAGAATCTAATGCCACCACCACTGATCTGACAGGAGGCGGGGCTCAGGTGGTAATGCGAGCAATGGGGAGTGGCTGTAAGTACAGATGAAGCTTTGCTTTCCTGCCACTACCTCCTGCTGCGCAGCCCTGTTCCTAACAGGCCACAGACTGATGCTGCCCCATGGCCTGGGGGTTGGGGACCCCTGACTTAGACCATGTCTGCAAGAGTGTAGAGTATCAAATCAATCAATTCTATCTCTACTAATTTCCAGATGGGAAAGCTTGGAAAAGTTAATCAACTATTTGACTTTTAGTTTTTTTCCTTTTAATAGAATAGAAAAAATGCCACTTACATCTTAGAGTTGTCATGAAAATTAAATGAGAATATATATTACACTTATTTATTTCATGTAAACATAAACATTTTGTTTATATAAAATTTATTATTTATATGCATATAGACAAATGGTACTCAATAAATGACAAATGAAACAAAGGAATAAAAAAGAAGCATTAACCAACAACTGTACAGCAACAAATTAGAAAATCTAGAAGAAATCAACAAATTTTTGAAAGACACAATTACCTAAACTGACTCAAGAAAAAATAGAAAATATCAGCAGAACTGTAACAAATAAAGAGATTGAATAAGTAATCAAAAAGCTCCCAACAAAGTCCTGGACCAGATGGTTTCGCCAGTAAATTTTGTTGAATATTTAAGAAAAATTAACATTAACCTTCTCAAAATCTAAAAACAGTGAAGAAGTGAAAACACTTCCTAACTATTCAGTAATGAGACCAACATTACCTTGATACCAAAGCCAAATAAAGACATCAGGGCGGGGTGGGGGGGAACAGACCAATGTCCTATATAGATGTAGATTAAAAAGATCCT
>PVKM010014092.1:0-29435 GCA_004027735.1 Carollia perspicillata
ACGTAGTGAGAGGAGGCACAGTTGAAATGAGCTTTCTGAGTTCACAGGGATACTGGAATAACAGAGTGGCAGGAGCCATGTAACAGCATGTAAACACTGGAGGCCATTGGGGTTTGGGCAGGTGCGGGGGTAGGGAGAGGGCAAGTCAGTGTGGTAATCAAAATGGCCCAGCCCCAGGAGATCTTTGATATTTGCTAGTCAGTCATAGGTATTCTAGAAATGAACTGTATGGACAGTCCACCAAGGGAACTTATAGGTTTGTAAAATAATACCAACACCAACCAAAAGACAAAAACTCTAGGTATGGCAATCAGAGTCCCAACTTGAACTACTCCACAATGAAGTGTTGGCCTTTTGCCGAGTTTCCAAACCTCAATTCCAGACACTAAAAGGAAAGCTAGGTAGTCTTGCAAAGAAATTTTGTGATAATATCGTAAGCACATATTTCTTAGAGTCTTCCAAGGGACCTTCAGCTCTTGGGACGACTATGCTTTGAACAAAGGAAAAGCCGGCAACTTTCAGGCACGGTATGACAGTAGCTCTGGGCTAACACTAGTCCTGGGGGTGGGGTGGGGGGGGCAGGTTCAGAACACCACGCTCCCATCAGCCAGAGTGAGGGCTGTGGGGGCCAGGTGATAGATATGGTTTTGAGCTGAAGCTACCTCGGTGGCACCTGGGCTCATCTCTGTTTCTTTACTCTGTTCCTGATTTTATGATTGAAAAGAAAACTCTCAGCAACTGCAAAATACCCTTGTTGACTTCCTGACACACGGAATGGGGGTTATTATGATAAGAAGAGCTGAGTAGAATCCCCCGGAATTCTTCTTCCTAATGTTTAATACAAATACTATTCATTCTTTCAACAATTTTCATTGATTGCCTACTATGTGTCAGACACTATGCAGTGGTAATTTATTAGTAACTAAACAAACAAAAAAATTGCCTTTGTGAAACAAAAATACTGAAGGAAGAAGACAAATTAATAATTGAAGTATATGCTATGTCAGGTAGTGATTGGTGCCGTGGAAAAAATAAATCTGGAATGGGGTGTGGGAAGTGAGTGGAAGGTTGGCTTCATTTTTCACAAAGCTAATCGGGATTAGCATCAAGGGAATGGGGACTGATACAGGGTCCTGGACCTCTGATGGGGACCAATGTAAACATAGATCAAGGGAATAATGAAATAATACATAATGCCAAATGCAAAAAAAAATTAAATAAAGCCAATTTCAAATGGCAGAAGAAATCGCAAATTCACCAGTAGGGACTTAAAAGATTAAGGGTGATTATTTCCTATCTGATCTCCATTTAGTTTGTCTGTGTGGCAGATGCAGAACACAGATGGGTGTTGGAGAAAACACTGTTTGTGTTTCTATATTAGGATTTAAGCCAAGCATGCAACATAGAGAAGCCAACTCATTGTAGGTGATCAGTAAATACCACATTATATCTTTGAGTCCTCATCCTAACTGATACTTTGAACTTTGGCACTGGTAATTTTCATATTTATTTTAAAGTGTTTAGCAGCTCAGCAGGTCTCCATTGAGTGGTGCTAGAGAGTCAAGTACTGTACAGTATTTGAATATTCTCAGCTATAAGCTTGATTGATGGTTACATTGTTCCTTTCATGAATGGCTCCCCTTTCCACTCAGTTTTATCATCATTAGTCAGCGGGGTTGCCTGTTGGGTGTTGGTGTCTAAACCGAAATTAAAATCTGTTTGTTCAGGATGGTTTCATGGAAGCTTAGTATAGCAAGAGAAGAACGATTTATGCAAAGGTTTATCTTTCGGAGGATTTGTTTTCAGAACTAACTGGTTCGATTATATAGGACTTATTAGCTTTTGTCCTTGAGCTGGGTAACTTTGGATTTGAGCCCAAGCATCAAAGTACAAAAAGAAGATTCCCTCCTATTTAATGTAGCTTTGTTGACAGCATTAAGGAAAATGATGTCAGCTCACTCCTCTGCAAAATATGGCAGTTGTCCTGAATTAAATCTACAACAATTTTCTTTTATTTTTGTTATTTTTTTCTTTCTGTTAAAAAGAAGCATATTTATTACAGAAAATCCAGAAAAGTGGAAAGGAAATGTATTAATTTGCTACTGATGCATGAGAAATGATCACAGGCTTAGTGGCTTAAAAGAAGACATGCTTATTGTCTCACTGTTTCCGTGGGTCAGGAGTGTGGGCTTCTCTGGGTCCTGTTCTCAGAGGCTGCCCTCGTGGAGCTGGTCACGTCTGTGGGCTCAACTGAGGCTCAGGGTCCGGTCCCCAGCCCCAGTGCTTGTTGGCAGAGCTCATTTCCTGCAGCTGTAGAACTCACGATGGCCTGTTTCTTCAGGTCATGGGAGCCTCCCCTTTTAGGAAGGGTCTAGGCCTTTTTTCAAAGGGTTCCCTTGGGTAGGTCAGACCCACCTGGGATAATCTCCTGTGTGATGAAATCAAAGTCAACTAATGAGGCATTTTGATCACCACTGCCAAATCCCTTTACTTTTGCCAAATAACAGATAGTGCATCTCATTATATTCACAGGTTCGGTCAAAACATGGGTAGTCTCAGAATTCTACCACCACAGGAAAAAGAATATTCAAATTATCTCTAATAACGACCTCAAAATTTTAAGGTATTTCTTTCCTATGTTTTTTTCCTACATAGAGTGTTCTTAATATAGTTGGTATTAAATTTTGCATAACTTTTTTCCTTTGTATTATTGAAAGTTTCAAATATACATGAGAGTAGAGAGAAAATTAAAGCTCTCATGAACTCCATTATTCACACACATCAACAGTGACCATCATTCTGTAGTGCATGATATTTGAAGTCTACTCCTTTTTTTTAAAGACTTTATTTATTTTTAGAGAGAGGGGAAGGGAGGGAAAAAGACAGGAAGAGAAACACCAATGTGTGGTTGCCTCTCACATGCCCCCCTACTTGGGACCTGGTCCGAAGTTCAGGCATATGCCCTGACTGGGAATTGAACCAGCAACCTTTGGGTTTGCAGGCCTGGGCTCAATCCACTGAGCCACACCAGCCAGGGCTGAAGTCTACTCCTTTATCATTCTTATCATATCATAGCAACTTCCCCAATTTATCAAATCAATTTCAAAAGAGATTTTATTAACCTATTAATGGAATGAGTGAATTTATTACGTGCTGACTATACTAGGCACCATAGTAAACAAAAGAGACATTGCCCTACCTTCAAATATCATATTATCAAAAATAAAATGTCTTGCCAGTAAAAGGCAATTTCAGTGTAGTGTAATGTGCATTACTGCAGTACAAAGTGGGTGCTAAGCGAGGAATAGGTACCAAACCCAGCTTTGGGGAAACATAGGAGGTTCCCTAAAGGAGCTGTTACTAAAACAGAGATCCTCTTAGCTTTCCAGCTCACTGCCTCTATGCCAACTCTGGGGCCTACAATTGATTATTCCCATTAGTTTCATGACAACCCACACGCTTCTCTCCTCATGTCTTTTTTCACTAGGCTTGGCTTCCATGGAATATCATTATGTACTTATTATAGAACTGAGATAAAATTCAGATAAAAATAATAGAATATACCTGGCTGGTGTGGCTCAGTGGAATGAGTGCAGGCCTGCGAACCAAAGGGTCGCTGGTTCAATTCCCAGTCAGGGCACATGTCTGGGTTGCTGGCCAGGTCCCCAGTAGGAGGCATTCAAGAGTCAACCACCACTGATGTTTCTCTCCCTCTTTTTCTCCCTCCCTTCCCCTCTCTCTAAAACTACATAAATAAAATCCTTTAAAACAAAGTTGTCAAAAAATAACAGAATATAGAACAAAAATGTTACAAAAAATGTGGTACATAGAAGTTGTTTCACCATTAAGAAGTAAATTGTAGAAAAATTCATGTTATGTAAAAATTGTATATCCTTTCATTAAGAAGAAAGGATAAATTTCCAAAGCAGGTCATGAATTGACTCTGACATTATTTAATAATCTAATTAATGAAGAATAAACTATATGAACACATTGAGATAATATTTAAATTTCTTGCTGACATGAATAATTAATAGTACTGACTATGACAGAGAGTATAAGGCAACTTAAAATTCACATTTCTCCAAATATTACAGAGTGAGAAAACTTGACTGAGGTTTTCCTGAACTTTAGGAAAACTGGGTTTTTCTAAAAATTTACATGACATTACCAAGGAGAGGTGAAAAATACAGTTTTCTAAGTTATCAGAAATTAAAATTTTTTTCATTATGCATGCTAGAGGAAAGACTTCATCTATTTTTTGCGCAAGACAGTGATAATACAAATTTGTTGTCATGTATAAGAAGTGATCAGAACATACAGCCCAAAATGTAAAAAATAATTGTATAGATTATAGATATATTAAACAGGAGTCAGGCAATTGACTACTAAAGGCGCTGTGCAATTTTTCTGGATTTTTATGATGTTTGCAATATTTGATTTTTGAGATTTTAAAATCATGGTTAATTTTTTGTTCTAAAAGTGTAGTCACGTCTGTATGTATATCATGCCTTTCTGTTTCTTTCTTAAAGAGGGCGCCTGGACTCTAGTCTGCATTCTCTCGCTGGGCTGACTGCAATAGCCTGGGGTGGGGGCGCTCTGCTCTGCCACTCCTATCACCTGTTCTAGGCAGTGGGGTGCGAGGAGCGTGATTTTACATACATTTCAGAAAGTATCACTCCTTTGCGCAACCCTACATTGATTTTCATTCTCCTTTGAATAAAACCCTAGCCACATTGGATGCTCCAAGAACCGTCCTGCCTCAGGTCCTCTCCTTTTGCTGGTCTCTGCCTACAGTATTCTCCCATCACAAACCTACTGATTGGCTCCATCACTCATGCCTTTCAGGCTTTGCTCAGGTGTCTTCCACTCAGGGAGACTCTCCCCATCCAACTTGCTCACGGCAGCAACTGTCACACCTGGTGCTCTCCGTTCCCTCCCTTGCTCTGCTTTCTTCCTCCCTTATCTTCATATGGTATACTGTATATTTTACTTTTTTTATTGTTTATTGCCTGTTTGCCCCACTAGAACTTAAGCTTCACGAGTTCATGGATGTGTTGTTTGCTGCTCTACATTCACAGTCTAGATGGGCACTCAATAAATATTTGAAGAACAAGGAGGAACCACAGTAATTAGACCAAAGGAGAGAAACCCACAGTGGCAGGTATTGTCCTGGGATGGTGTTTTCTGAAAAGTAGAGTATGAACAGGCCCTACAGACAGAAGAGCAAGACTCATGGTATTATTAGCAGCATTTCTACCCCTTACTGAATGGGTGTTGTAAAACTTAATCCCATTGGTGATTATTTACTTTCAGTTTTTTATTACATATTAATGAATATTTTTGCTATAAATCTTATACTACTGAAAAATTATTTTCATGGACTAGAGTTCCAGAAATAGAATAATTGGGACGCTAACATGAACATTTTAAAGATTTAAAAAATCAGAAGACTTTTGATTCATGTATTAACCAGGGTTCAGTCAGAGAACAGAGCCATAGAGAACAGTAGCAAAAGATTTATAATAAGGTATGAAAAGGCTTACAGCAGTTGGTGAGAGAGTCCCCAGGAATAATACCTAATGCCGTACTCAGAACCAGGCCAGCAAGGGGACCGACACCTCTTCTAGAAATGATCAGAAAGCCACCTGCAGGATTAAAATGTGGCCACTAGCTGCCAGATGCAGAACCATACTGTGCTGGCTAAAACCCATGGCAACAAATCGGTACCCCATATTCAGCATCCAGAAAGGGAGTAAAGGGACACTGGCAGTTCTCTTCACTCTGCCACTGTAAACCCAAATGCCTCCACATCTCTGCTTGCCAGACAAACAAACAAACAAACAACAACAAAAAGCCAAAGCAGCCCAACATGGCTGCTGCTTGTCTGAACCTCACCAAGGGCATTGACTTGTACCAACTCGAATCATATTAGAATAGGAGCTATGAGGGTATCTGAAAAATGGCCTTTCAACTTTTCGGCTTTGGCAGTTTAGCTGGTTAGGAAGCTATTTTAGTCAAGAAGGAGGTAGGAGCGGCTCTAAGTACCAATCCACCACACCCAGAAAAATAAATGCTGTCGAATTGCTTATAAAAAATTGTGCAGTTTGTGTCCCATCAGGAAGGGACTGGATATGGGAAAGTGCAGATTCATTGCACTGTGCCCTACAGTTGAGTATGGTCTGTAAAACCCTTTCCAGGAGGTGGATTTTGGGGTGAACTATAGTAGAACTACACTGCTTTGGTTGGGCATTGTTTGACTACATGTGAGTTTGAACTCTTTCCCAAATGTTTGATAGTAAGCATTGTTGTAGAGTTTGAAGTAACTAGTCACCTCTTTGTCATGAATTCATAATGTTCTTGATGTTTTTCCTCAGGAATTTATATGTGTATTTTTTTATGAGGCAAAATATATATAACATAAAATTTTCCATTTTAACCATGTTTCAGTGTATAGTTCTGTGGCATTAAGTATATTTATATCGCTGTGCATATGTTCTAAGGGTGTTAACTCTTTATTGAATTTGTTGCAAATGTTTTGCCAAATTTGTCATTTCATTGTATCATATACAGTGATTTTCTATCAATATTTATAGCACTTATATTTTTAAAATGGTTTGATTTTTAAATTTAGATCCTTTAACTATTTTGAATATTGTATCTATGATATAGTCAAAGTTCTATTTGTTTATATATATAATATATACTTACATTTTTAAGCAAAGATGATTATTTTAAATACTATAGTTTTATAATATATTGAAATATTATATACCGTAACTCTTTGTTTTCAAAATTTACTTTGATCTGCTCACTTATCCTGAGATAATATCGAAGCTTTAAAGAATTATCTGCCAGTTCACTTATGCTATGTAAACATTATATATACTGATGATCAGCTATAATTTTATAACTCTTAATTTATCCATACAGCCCTTCAGACTGAGTGTTTTCTTGTGCACTTGGGAAAGATTAGCAAATATTACGAGAGGATACATTTTCTGAGACAAGTTAAAAGAAATGCTTTATTTTGCAGTTTTTCTGTACAGGTCACTGAGAGACTCAAAGAAAATTCTCAACTGTATTTTATATGACAGTTGCTCTCAGGGTGCATATTCATGACTTGCTTCCTTTTCTTTGTATATTGCTAGCATTTTTAGTTTGCATTTTTATCATCATGGCTCCTTGAATTCAGCCCATTTGTCATTTCCAGGTTAAATAGGACTGGGAAGTTATTTGGACAATTTGTGTGAACACAGCACCAGCAGCACTTTACTTTAGGGCAAAATTTAACCTGCTTAAATAATTAAAAATTCATATTTTAACGTATTCATTTTACAATCACAAAAAGCTTATGATGCAATGGAAACAGTCTGATGGGGATGCAGGAAGCAGGGACACAGGAGTCTAGGTAATTTATTTTAAAAATTTGTTTGAGAGCCCTGGCCAGTGTAACTCGGTTGGAGCGTCCTCCTGAAAGGCCGTGGGTTTGATTTCTGGTCAGGGCACATACCTAGGTTGTGGGCTCCACCCCTCATCGGGGCACTGACGATCCTCACCCCAGGCATGTGCAGGAGACAACCAACTGATGCTTTTCTTTTGGATTGATGTTTCTCTCTCTCCTTTCCTCTCTCTCTATTAGCAATGAAAAAATGTCCTCATAATAAAAACTTGTATGAGATTTTTAATTGTTTAAATATGCCCTTATGTTTGAATGGGGAGATGACACAGATATTTATTCATTTTGCATGTATCCATTGAGGGACTAGTCTGTGCTAGCGCACTGGGCAGCGAATACAGCACCATTGTGGCTGGAGACACTGGGCAAGGAAGCTTTTGACTTCAGGATGCTTGATTATTGGCTTAAATGTCATAAGGGGAGAAATCTGTGATGGTTTTGTGAACAAAACTTTATGTTTGTTCTAAATGCTTTTACTAAAGCATCAGCCCAAAATACCCCAGATTTTTGTAAGGCCGCCACCCTGGCCCGGGCTCTTCCGTGATTGTGCAACACCAACTTCCTGCTTTATCGTTCCTCGCTTTATCTTTAAGTGTTCTGAATTGTGCTTTTCTGTCTTCTACATTTCAAAAACACGTATGTGGCACATGTGTGTGCACACATAATGCACACTTACAGTTTTTATTGTCCAACCCTTCCGATGCCTTTTTCTCTTCTCCCTCGAGGCAGGAAATATTTCATCCACTACTTTTCAAGTTATGTATTATACCTTCCTTTATGTCCCTACCTATGCATTATATCCTTGGTAAATTTTCCTGATTTCTTATCAACACTTTTGAGTTTATTCAGCCTACTTTAACTCCAGTCTACATCACATTCTATCGTACTCTTGAAATTACAAATATTTCTTGTGCGTGCATGTTTTTCTACTTTCTCTCCCATATTAGACCATAAATCTTTAAGAGATTCAATCTTGACCTCAGACAAGAAACACAGTGATGTAACTTTTTGGAACTTCGAGTACTATATTTACAAAATACCATAATCAGTCATATTATTTTATTGAGGGACCTCTCGGTTACAAGGAATAGACACACTAACCTGTCCCATGTGAGGACATAATCGGGGATTTCATAGGAATCTGATAAAGGGCGCTTAGGCACAGCTGGGAACTGGGTGCCTCTGTATATCCCTCTTCCCCCCACCTCTGACTCTTTCTGAGCCTCTCTGTCTAGTGACTGTCTGTTTCTCTTGGCACCGGGTGTGTTTATTAGCTTCTCTTTGTGCACACTAAGCTGCCTTTACGTGAAATCAAATTTGGCTGCCAAGTCACATGGCCTGGGTTTCAGTCTTGCTTTCTCACTTCCTAGCTGTGTGACAAGTTTTTACTTCCTTTGTGATCTGGTGTTCTCATTAGTAAAAAGATCGGGATGGACAGTTGTTAATAACACTAATTACTTTGTAGGGTAAGTAAATTAAGTGAAATACATAGTAAGTACCATATAAATAGTGGCTCTTATTATTTCTACATCTGACTTCCATTCCCTTATAACTTGAGTTGACTATGGACTACCATGGTTGTCTTCATACTTCCTACAAGATAGTTCTTATGCAGTTGCTAACTCAGTCCCATATGCTCAAGAGAGGAATCTCTTTGGCTTAGTTCATCTTTTTATATTGTTATCAGCTCCTGGTAGGCCAGTGGGTTAGCTGCCTTTTAAGGAAGTGCCATGGTCTGGCCAATCCTCTGTGCAGGGGTCTGGGGTGGGACCCTGTGTACTCAAGGTGGCTGCTGTCTCTCACCTGGTATAGTCAGTCAGTTTCCCAGTTTCCACCTAGTAGACACTGTAAAATGTGTACTGGCCAGGGATGTAAGTGAATATGTTAATGGAAACATTCATTGCATTTTTAGTGAGTCTTTACAAATTAAACCATGATTTTCATTAACTTTGTAGCTTCAAAGATATGATTCAGGTACTTCTTACTACTACTAACATAGACCCTTTAAGTCTGGTAAAGACACCATATTATTACAGAATGAGCACAAAATTTGGAGTCAGGTAATCTGGATGAGTTCTGACTCCTGCCCTCAGGCACTGGTTAATCCTGAGCGATCCATGGTCTTTCTCTGAGCATCACTCTCTTCATCTGCAAACAGGGACAAGAGTCTGTCTCACAGAGGGCAAGCTATCACTTATTATAAATACACTGCTTTATAAGGAGTGGCTTCCCTGGATAGTGCCTTTGTTGAAAAACTCAGCATCAGAACTCAAAAATATCAAGTATGTCATGATCACAATGGATAAAAAGTCTTTTTAATGTCTTTATTTGCCAGAATAAAAGGCTAGCAAACACAGAGAAAACAATCAATGGTAGTGTGAAGATAACAATAAAGTATAAGTGATATTAAAGAACAGCAGCTCAGTGTGAAGCTGGAAATAATAAAATTCCAGCAGTTTCCTTAGATCAAAAGACTTGGGCCTTCTAAAAGAAAAAATGGAACTATTTTGAGAATTTGAATATATTGGGCTCAGATATAGCAGGGCTCGGTCTTACTAATCTCACTTTAAAAATTGCAAAATTAGTTTCCTTTCTAATGTTCCTATTGGATGTTAATAGGTTGACCATAGTTACATGTAGGATTCTGATGCAAGAACAACTTATACTAACTGGATCAGTATCTAACGTGTATTATTTGAGGGGAACAGGTAGCTCCCTTCCTAAAATACTTCTTAATAAACTGCTCAGTTTTGTATCCTCCTTGAGAAGACACATTTTAGCTAGGCTCAGGGGTAATGTTGGTGGAAAGTGTGATTATCTGATAAATAATACCAACTCTATTTATTTCACAAATACTCCTGAACGAATTGGATATATCTGTAGAACAGACTCACTTTAAGTCAGGGTGTCTGCTTTTGGATTTCAGGTCCACAATTTACCAGCTCTGTGACTCAAACTCTCCTCTGTTAAGGTGTGTGGTGGGGGTAAGAAGGGTACCTCATAGTCATGTACTTTATATGGTTGAATGAGCTAATATGTATAAAGACTGTGTATCAATTCCTACTGTGTTAATAAAATGAGAGGAAAAGCCTGGAAATGGAATCATACCTTAAAGAGAGGGGTGTGTGTGTGTGTGTGTGTGTGTGTGTGTGTGTGTGTGTGTAAGGGGCAGTAAAGGGACATCTTAAGGATATTAGGGCTGAAAACAGTAGGAGTGCTAAAAAATAAAATAAGGATCCCACCCAGAAGGGTGGTGGGTATCATTATTAATTTTCCTTTTTTCATAATTTTGCATCTAGCTACAGTATTTTTAAGAAGATTTAATTTACTTTATTTTTAGGGGGTGGGGGAAGAGAGAGAGAAAAACATCAATGTGTGGTTGCCTCTCGAGCTCCCCCTACAGGGGACCTGGCCCAAAACTCAGGCATGTGCCCTGACTGGGAATCAAACCAGTGATTCTTTGTATCACAGGCCAGTGCTCAGTCTACTGTGCCACACCAGCCAGGGCCCAGCCACACTACTAAAGCACCTTTATCCTGTGGCTCCCACAAAAAGATTTGTATAAACTTTCTCTCTCAACTTACAGTCTACTAATTCTTCTGTTTGTCAGTGAGTTTCTGGTTCCCTAGTTAATAGTTTCCACTCTCCAGTTTCACTAATTTAACAAACTTTTTTCTACTAAGCAATAGTACTATAAAGGCTGTCCAATGTCCATCATATATCTATATAAGAAAACTCTATGGCTGAAAATTTCTCAAAGAAACAACGAGGGAAGTAAACATGCTATATTCTGGGAATGCTAATGTCACCATTCAGCTTGTATGTTGCATTAAGTAAAATGTTTAAAGGACTGAAATGGAGGATCTGAGAACAGATTTTCCACAGATTTAGCCTCATTTCTCCCATTATGTATATAGAGAGCCATTATGACCACATAACATTAACACTGTTTTCCTGATGTGACTTTTACAAAGATGATGGCACAGAAAATTACTTAGAATTGGGTTTGGTTGTGACCATCAATACAACTCAAATGACAGTGCTTTAATCCACCAAGTTCACTTCTGTCTCACATCAATGCCTGGCTGGAGGTATTGGCCCTGAGGGCAGGCAGCTCTGCTTCCTGAAAAGCTCAAGGACCTAGGCTTCTCTCGTGGGGCCCCTCCATCTACGGTCTCCGTGTCTCAAGTCAGGGCAGTGTGCCCCCATCCAGACACTGGGAATGAGGAAAGGAAGCAGAGCATGTTTCCACCATTTGAGGACACTTTCTGGTATTTCACACAATACTCCACTCACATCCCACTGGCCAGAACTTAGTCATGGGGCTCTGTCTATTTGTAAGGGAAGCTGAGAGCTATACTCTTTATTCTGTACAGCCATGTGCCAAA
Organism: Carollia perspicillata; assembly: GCA_004027735.1. NCBI lineage: Eukaryota > Metazoa > Chordata > Mammalia > Chiroptera > Phyllostomidae > Carollia > Carollia perspicillata. Next base: position 11,848 of record PVKM010014092.1, read on the forward strand.
GAAGAAGGGAGACCAGCTATTTTGGGACAAATAGCCTTTGCCATCTGGGGTCTAGGGTGACTATGAGTCAACCTGTAAAATAAGATACAATGTAACATGAACTTAAATGTTCATCTAAGTGTTTCAGGGTCATCTCCAGTTGCTCTGGTTCCTAAAACACAGCACTTAATTAATCATAACTAAAGAAGCTCCTTTATTTCAATCAGTGATTAGAAGTTTAAGCTAAGAAAATGTCATTTTAGTGATCTGCTTGGTTTCCTAAGCCCATATTTGTTAAATTCCCATAACAAGTCCCCTATGGGTTTAGGTACATACCTGACTGGATGATTAATTCTATTATAAACTGGAAGAAATGTAAAGAAATCTAGGTCTATGACATGGATACTCAGTATCATTACACATGCTGTGGATTTCTCTCTTAGACACTTCACTTGCATCTAAGCCTTGACTTTTTCTTTTTTTTTAAAAGATTTTATTTATTTTTAGAGAGAAGAAGGGAGGGAGAAAGAGAGGGAGAGATACATCAACATGTTGTTGACTCTTGAATGCCCCCTACTGGGGACCTGGCCCACAACCCAGGCACGTGCCTGGAGTGGGAATCGAACCAGTGCTTTTGGTTCACAGGCCGGTGCTCAATCCACTGAGCCACACCATACAAGGCTGACTTTTTCTTAAAAAAAAAAAAAAAGAAAGAAAAACAAATCCTTACCTTGACCTTTATTAAATAAATCACCAAATTTCTCATCATTCCTCTCTGGGAACAAGTTCCTTCCCTAAGCCTGTCCCTGAGGCTGTATCAGCACTTGTCCCTGATGTCAATCACACCCAGCTCTGCATTCACCAGAAAACCTGAGTATGTCTCCTGGGCCTGAGACACCCAGTTGGTACCCACTGCTGAACCATTATGCCACCCTGGGCTGCTGGGTACTTCCTGCAGATTTCTGGGCTGCTTGTTCTGCTGAGGTGTCTTTTTCCTCTGGGTTTCTGCTTTCCTATTCTAGCCCCTTTCAGAAAGCCTATGTATTTATATGCCTAATGATCCACATGAAAAGGGAGAGGTTCCATGACTCATTTTAAGTCCTGTTTGCATGGTGAGAAATCTCCCTAAAACCTAAGTACTTACACATTTGTCATTGTAGAGACACAGTCCAAGATGGAATGGCTGGCAGTGGGATGACACTGTTTATGGTAGCTGCAGCTGTGAATTAAATTTGAGCTGATAGATGCATAAGGATTCCCCACAGGAACAAACATGTACCCTTGTCAGAATCCATCGTCGTGTGAAGTCAGGTACACTTGAGAGTATTGGTGATCCAGCCCAAGGTAAGTAGCATCACTTCCTGCAGCAAGCCAGGAATGACCTTTTTTTGCTTGAAAATGGCTTATTAAAAGGATCCTCAAACTTGCTCTTTATAAATATTCAAAAGAAAATGTACTCCTTTCTTTCAAGGAAGGAACTTTGAAGGCAAAATGGATGAGTGTGGGATTTTAATTCAGGCGGATCTCTGAGAACCCTGACTATCTGACTCATCAGCTGTGCTACCTTGGGAAAGCTGCAGCATCTCCTTAAACCTCAATTCTCTCATCTTTAAAGTGGGTAGAATAGTGGTACTTATAGGGTTATTGTGGAGAGAAAAGAAATAATTCATTAATAATAAATATTATCTGATAATAAATCTATAAATGTATCTATAATAAATTTATCTATAATAAATACTTATTATGCTATCTACATGTTGCATGCACTTACAAATACATCTTCAAAAAGCAAGGGAAATACTAATCTAACTACAACTTCATTGCTGTGTTTAAACTGAGCAGGTGGGGCAGAAGTCGAGGAGTTGATCATCATCAAGCCCTTATTATATGAAATGTTAAAGGGACTCATCTAAGAAAAAGAAGATTAAAAAATATGAACAGTAAAATGACAACAAAGTCACAGCTATCAACAACCGAACCTAAAAACAAAAACAAACTAAGCAAACAACTAGAACAGGAACAGAATCATGGAAATGGAGATCCCATGGAGGGTTATCAGGGGGGAGGAAGGAATAGGGAATAAGTAGCATAGATGGTGGATACAAAACAGGCAGGGGAGGGTAAGAAGAGTATAGGAAATGTAGAAGGCAAAGAACTTACATGTATGACCTATGGACATGAACTGGGGGGGTGGGAATGAGGGTGGGATGGCGTGTGCAGGGCAGAGGGGAATAAAGGGGGAAAATGGGACAGTTGTAATAGCACAATTAATAAAATATATTAAAAAATAAAATAAACTGAGCAGCTGGGAATCACACATCAGATAAAAAAATAGTATGTCCTCCATAATACTTATAATGCTGCATAGGTTTAAGGTGTCAGCATAGTGACTTAATTACAATATCATGAAATGATTACCACAATAAATTTAGTTAACAACCATCCTATCACATGGAGACACACACACAAAAGAAAAAAATAAGTATTTTTTCTTGTGATGAAAACTCTTAGTATCTACTCTGTTAAATACTTTCATATATATTGTACTATAGTGTTAATTATAGTCGCCTTATTGTACATCATGTCTTTAATATTTATTTTATAACTAGAAATATGTATGTTTTGGCCACCTTCATTCGATCCCCTCCCCCTAGCCTCTACCTCTGATGACCACAAAGTCATGATTCTTGGTATGTTCTATCATTATGTTGCACTAAACTTTATTACTGTGGTATTTATATTCTAGTTTTAAGAGTGGTGAAAAATTGAGGGAATATGCGAGGTCCAATAAGGAAACCCAAAGGGAGGTGTTCTGGAATATTTGCATAATTATTACTCCACCTAAACCCCACTTCTAATCTCCCAAATCTCTCTTTAATCCTGCTTTGATTTCTGGTACAACTGGCTGTTACCTTGCCTGTTTCAAGCTGGCGAAACCTGAAAAGGCCTGGCTTCATTTGACAAAGTAGAGAGACGCATTTCTTACCCGGTATTTCAAACAGGTATCCGGTAAAGCTTTGTCACTCACGAAGCAATTTGTGTATCAGTATATCAGCACCATCCCAGAGCCTGTTGGAAATGCCGACTCTTAGGCCCCACCCCCAAAACTAAATCAGAATCGACCTTATGACAAGATCCCCAGAGAGACATTGAGCTGAAGAATATTTGACACCATGTATTTTATTTATGTTTTAAAAATAGTTATGTCATAGTGATGGATCTCACAATCTGTTTCAACTAATTTGTTAAACATTCTACATTCCTTAATTCTGTCTTCTCTTCCATGAACTTTGGTCTTGCCTTTAGGGAGAAAGTAACCTCACTGTTTAAATTACTATACCCTATATTTTGTTCCTTATCATGGCTTGTTAACCCTCCAGCTTTGGGTTAACAGAAAGTAAGTTCCATCTGTGCCAGTTACCTCTGTGCAAATTCCTGGTGTATTAAATGGGCATAATATTAATAGTTCCTTCCCCATGTAATCTTGCAATGACTCCCACAACTTCTAGGGTCAGATGGAAGGCTCTGTGCGATCAGTCCACTGCCTAGGGAACCCTGCCTGAGTGGCTAGCTCAGACTAACCAATAAGTGAATGAGAATGTTTAGAATTTATACAATTTAAACTCTCCTGTTGATTTTTGTTTTAAAGGTGAGGACAGGTTTTCCATTTTTGGTTGCTGAAGACCAACTTAGATTCATTCAGCTGAGACTGAGTGTCCTGCATGTGCTCAGCGCTGTGCTAGCGACGGGGACCAATACTGGCCAGGACAGAGAAAGCCGCTTCTCTCGTGGAGCTTGCATTCCTGCGATAACTATGCAACTCGTAAGTCTGCTTGCGGTGTTTTATTACAACAGTCATTGTTTGTGGTGTTTTATTACAACAGTCATTTTCCCTTTCAGTTTCAGATGAATTTCTATAGGGCATGGCTTGCTGCATTTCTGCAACTTTTATTTTGACATACCAAGGCAAAACCTGAAGACCAAAAGAAAAAACACTGCCGTTGTTGTTGTTATTATTATTATTATTATTATTATTATTATTATTATTTGCATAGCCCATGGGGTTTATATGGGCAGTTAAGTTTGGAAACTCAGGAGTAAATGAATCAAGGCGCAACGTTACATTTTCAGAGTCATTCTGTTAATATATGAAAAAAACGTAGAGGCATTAAACAGCATTTAATTTATAAATCCCCAGATTTTAAGGACCCAGAAAAGATTAAGGATTAAATTTATACTCATTCAGCTCTGTAGATAAATACCAAATGTACACCAGAACTTAAAATACATATTCTTAATTTTTATAAAAATAATTCAAGTAAGTAAAATTGACGTTTATCACTTTGTTTTTCTATTTTAACAATAGCTGGCTCTTGAAAAACTTAACACACACATTACATGTATATATTTTATTTATTTATTTATTTATTTATTTATTTATTTATTTATTTATTTTTTATCTTTAGAGGGAAGGGTTAGGGACAGAAATATCAATGTATGGTTGCCTCTTGTGTGTCCCCTGCTGGGAACTGGCCTGCAACCCAGGCGTGTGCCCTGACTGGGAATCAAACCACAATCATTTGATTCGCAGGCCCGCACCCAATCCACTGAGCTACACCAGCCAGGGCACATGTATACATTTTAAAATCAGATATTACTTCACCCAATACTTTGAGTAAATTTACTAAGACCCAGTGAGATTTTCTTTTCTCTTTCTTTCCCTCTTCTTCTTCTCTTTCTCTTTCCTCCTCTGTTCCTCTTTCTTTCCTTCTTTCTCCTTCCTTCCTCTCTCTCTGTCTCTCTCTGTAAGAATAATCTCTGGCTTGAAGTTTGGTTGGATGAGGCCAGTTACAAATTCAAACACTATTACCTTTTAATACCAAAGGAATTCTAAAATTATTACATAGATAAAACATGATTTAAAAGAATCACTGTAGTAGACTCAGAAGATGAGGCTTTCCTCACCTAAAATGTTGCTCCACTTGAAGATGGAAATGGACAGCAGATGGGAGGGTCAGAGACGGCGAACTCCCCAAAGGGCTTAATGACTCTTGTCATCATTGACAACAAAAACCCAGACATATTTTCTTCATGGGAAGTTGCTGATGAAATGTGTGCCCTAAATTGTGATACATCTTTTTCTTTTATTTCCGAAAGACACTAACTTCCTATTGGCGTACTTATAAAGGAAGCTGAAGTCAGAAATGGGTTGTTGCCTCCTGTTCTTAATACCAGTCAAAAGTGAGTTCTCACAGGTAATTGGGAAAGCAATTTCCTAAAAGGACTTTAAATAGCCTTCAATAATAAGCTTATGTAAGTCAAACCCTTCTCTAATCTGATTTGCAGCTTCACTGCTTTTTTCTGCCTTCATTGGAGATAATGGATCTCAGGTCCAGCTAGAGATCTGTTCCTGAGAAATGGGACTGAAATATCGTGAGATAAGATCCAAAATAGTGTATTTTGAAACCAGCCTATCATTTGAGAGCTTTTTCTCTCCTAAAGTAGCAGAAAAATACATTAATAAAATACAAAAAATAAAAATGTTCTTTTAACAGCTTAATATACTAGACTTCTCATTTTTTTAACTTTGTTTCCCTCTAGTGCCCCAAAGTGAAAAGTGCATGAGGATTTTACACGGACACATATCCAACTCAAAGGTATTTCCTCACTAAAAAGGAACTGGCGGCACCTGGCTGGTGTGGCTTGGTTGGTTGCAGTGTTGTCTTATAACTGAAGGGTTGCGGGTTTGATTCCTGGCCAGGGCACATGCCTAGGTTGCGGGTTCAAATCCCAGTCTGTGCATGTTGGATGTGGATGGAAGCAAGCAATTGATGCTTCTCTCTCCCATCATTGTTTCTCTCTCTCCCTTTGTCTCTCTCTCTCTAAAAGCAATGAAAAAATGTCCTTGGGTGAAGATAAAAAATAAATAAATAGACATATAAAATAAAAAGGAACTGGGAATGTTCCCTTTCATGGTCCCTTTGAGAAGCTGGGCACTGTTACCTGGTTCAAGATGACGTGTAGATGGTGGTCTGGAACTCCCTCTTTTCTCCCAACTCACCAGCACCCTAACCACCTTTTTTCCTGGTAGTACCCAGATGTCAAGGGACCAAGCTGTGATCATCTCCATGTCTTCTCCCTGGTCCTGGTATTTTGTCCAAATTTAATAACGCTACAAGTTTTGATAATGCGCACATACTAGGTTCAGGTTGGAACAATTTTTAGCTTCTAGGTTAATACAATCAAATTAATTTATAGGCTTACTGCAATCAAATATTCACTTTATTGTGCCATAATAATACATAGTCTTTTTTTAAAAAAATTGGATTAATATAAGGATTTGAGGTGTCAAGCACTCTGTTTTTATCCCAGAGACTCCATCTTTGGCGTATTTCTGGTCATTCTTGGGCACCTGAGGCAATAAGTGTCTGTCTTTCCCTGCTCTTAAAAAATACTCTGGGGGAGAATTACTACCTTGTTGATATTCCCCTGGAGGAGGAGTAGGCTTTGCAGTTGCTCTGGGCTGGCTCCCCGGAGCTGTCATTCAGACCCACTTAAAATTCCTTTTGGCAGGAGGTTGGGTATATGTGGCCAAATGATATACATATATTTTTTTATTGTTGATGGTATTACATATGTCCCCCACTTCCCCCACCCCTTTTCCTCTCTCCAGCCAAATGCTATTTTTATAGCTTTTCTAGGGTTTGTTGATCTCACAGTTCAGGCCGGCCAACTCCCTACAATGACAGGTTTATTAACTAGAGAACTAGGTGTGACAGCCAGTCAGCGATGATGCCTTTGTCCTCTGCTCAGACAGGAAGGTACTGGACTAGCCAGCAGAGAAACTCACAGATGCCCTGTGAGCTTGTCCAGTCCTGACCGTCTGTGGTCTTAAACACATGGCCAGACACTTCAACTTTACACCCTTTACCTATTCCCCCTCAGATGGAAATCAGGAGACGGAACAAAACAGCATCACTTACATTGCAGGCAAACAATGTCCTTGTTTGTTTTTACAGTCCAAGATAGAACTGCTGTGTAGCAAGTACCATCCTGGGTATTCAGAATTAGAACAGGCAAGGTTGAGATGAAGTCAACCTGGATGAGTTTTCTTTGGCGCTGTTTCAGAGACACTTGGCAGTGACCTTCAAAAGAGGGTGTGTGTTTATCTTTTTTGGCATGGCTTTTCTTTTACTCATTCTGGAGCCCCACCTTTCACTTTGGGTAATATTTTCTCCAATCTCTCTGGCAGCCGTGCTGAGGCTGCTCACAGTGCCAAATTATCTGGTCAATTTAGGGGAAAAAAATGGATAATTTTACTTTTTAGCATGCGTTAGAAAAATTATTGCTTTGCAGTTCAGAATATTGGCTGTTATGGTGAGACACCCATAGAGCAATGTGAACACTCCAAAATGTTGGTAACTCCATGTAGTGAGACTTCAAAACTGAAAAAAAAAAATCAATGAGCATTTTAATTTACTTTAAAAATTATTCCAGTTCTTTTACTTATTGCCGCCAGCTTCACTTTTTAGTGAAAATAACATGTACTAAAGGCAGTATTTTAGGATCTTCAACTAGAACCTGACTGTAGGCCAACATATGTGATAGAGGTATCTAAGAAGAGTTTATTTTTAATGTAAATATACAGTGGTCAAGAGATGGGTTTGGGAAGTATACAACCTCAAGGCTGAAAACATCCTGCACCACTCACTAGTTAGAAAACTCTCTCTGAAGTTAAAGACTTCATGAAATGAAGCATTTTTTTCTTTTATGCCATTCTGCCTTTTGTATTTAGCAAATTTCCTAACACATATTTTAAAAGCTCCAATACACTTGGTGGCTACATGAGTGGTAAGTTTTTTTCCTGAGCATGAACATTCTTTTTGAGTTAGTGTTTTCCTATGAAAAGACTGGCCCCTTGCTCCTTTCTGAAGATTAGTTGGGCTCTGCAGTGTATTGTATGCCCGGGAAGATGAGCCATCACTCAGAAATCTGACGTCCCCTGCTTCCTGTTTCCCAGTTTGTTGCTCATTGTTCAGCATGCCAATTAAATTGTTTCTGAAACTACTTCTCTACTGACTGTTTTATGACATTTTACATGAGGGAACTCTCAGGGTTTAGAGCTTATAAAGGAAGAGACATCAGAACTAAGGCTAAAGGATTGTATTTTGCTGTTAAAACCTTCAGTTGTATACTACCTTCTATAGTGCACTCAATGACCTATAATCGTCAGTGGGTTTTGCCAGCACCAAAATTGAATTTGGGTCTTGTAACCAAAGAAAACTTTGAAAAATTACTTCTCAAGGTATTTTATCAAGTGCATTTATCTAGAGTATCTTGAATGCTGCCTATCAACTCCTTTAATTTCATCAGCCTTACATGAGCAATTTCTGTCGGACTGGCCCTGAGCAAGGCATTGGAGCAATCAAAAGCCAATGCAGATATTTCATATCCAAAAAGTGTATGCTATAGTGTAGGCTAGTGCCATGAATACAAACAAAATATGATCCCTTGCAGTAATGCAATGTGTACAAAATAATGGCAAGTTTCACGGCAGTAGGATATTCAGAGACTGATAATTGCCTACCCAATATTAATCCTTCCACTCTTTCTTATAAAAGAACTCCAATTTTTATACCAGGTAGAAACAATGGCCAGTTAAAAGCTCATTTTCTATCCACCTTGCAGCTAGATGTGGCCATGGGACTAAGTTTCAGCTAATGAGATGCAGTGGGAGTTTTGGGACTGGGCTTCTGGGAAGTCTCCTTGGTGTGAGAACAATGAGCTGGAATGTGGATGTGATGGCTGGCTGGAGCTCCAGGGGCAACACTCAAGGATGTCGTGACCACTAAGATGACAGCCATAAAGGATGGAAAGGAAGGAAGATAGATGGAGTCTGGTCAGTGATGACACAGCAGAACCTTGCATTGCTCCTCCCTTAATTTTAGGGTGGAAATGCATTTCTGTCTTGGTTAAGCCACTGCTATTTTCACACTGCTATTTTCGCTGTGCCACTAGAATTTAAATGTAATTTTAGATGATGTGGAGTGTGTAGTTTCTTTTGTTTTGTTTGAGAGAGAAAGGTGTTTGGGAAGATAACAGGGAAAGTAATGCCCCGGCAGATTATTTTAAAGGATAAATAGGAGTTGCCCAGGTGATGGGAGATGAGGAATATTCACTATCACCACATGCTTTATTAGATACTGTTTTCTTTAATTCTTTTTGTTTGGAAATAACTTCAAACTTACAAAAATTTGCATGAATAAGAACAATACAAAGAATACCTCTTACACCCTTCACTCAGATTCATATATTGTTAACATTTTACCCCATTTGCTTGTATCTGTTGTCTCACTCTCCTTCTGTATTTTACATTATGTCATCAATAATATTAAATTGTATACATCATGACCTTTTATCCCAATACCATTTTGCCCCTAAATTTTTCACTGTGTATTTCCTCAGAAGAAGGATATTATCTTTTATAACCATAGTTTCATCAACTTCAGTAAATTTAACCTTGATACGATACCTTTATTGTTAGTCAATTGCTCCAGTAATGTTCTTTATAGTATTTCTCCTTCCAATTTGAAACCTAATCTAGGATCACATATTGCATTCAGTTATCCTGTATCTTTAACCTGAAACATTTTTTTCCTTTATTAAATTTTTGGGGTGACATTGGTTAATAAAATTATATACGTTTCAAGTGTGTAATTCTATAATATAGCATCTGTGTGTTGTATTGTGTGTTGACCACCCAAGTCACGTCTCCGTCCATCACCATTTCTCCCCCCTTTGCCCTCTTCTGTCTCCCCCACCCCCTCTCCCTCTGGTAAGCACCATGCTGTTGTCTGTGTCTGTGAGAGTTCTCTTGCTGTGTTTTGGTTTTTGCCTAATTACTTTGACTTTTTCACGCAGCTCTGCAACCCCACTCCCCTCTGACAGCCGTCAGTCTGTTCTCTGTATCTATGAACCTATTCTGTTTTGTTAGTTTATGGGGGTAACGTTGGTTAATAAAATTACACAGGTTTCCAGTGTACAGTTCTGTAGTACATCATCTGTGTATTGTATTGTGTGTTCACCACCCCAAGGGAAGTCCCCCTTCATCACCATTGATTCCCCCTCTACCCTCTCCTGCCTCCCTTCACCCCCTTTCCCTCTGTATTTGAAACCTATGTAATTTTATTAACTCACGTGACCCCAATAAATTCAATAAAAACTTAAAAAATACAAAAGTACGATAAAAATAAATTAGAAAAATAAAACACATTGATTCTTAAAGTACTGTTTGAGGAAGACACGTTGGCCTGAGACAACCTTTACTGATACTGGTTCTGGACGTTCACAATCTTTCTTTGTCTTTTGTGCCAATGACATTTTAAACAGACTGTTTCTCATTGGTGTGATGTTTCCTCCTAATCGCAGTCAGATTATACATTCTAACGCAGACACTTCCTTGGTAATGCTGTGTCCTTCTCCAGATATCCCACCTGGAGGCACACAGTGGCCATCTACCCCTCACCGGTGACATTATTATTAATCACCCAGGGAAGGCGTTGCCCAGCTTCCCCCTGTATAATTGCTTGATCTCCACTTTAAACTAATTAGCAGTTTGTGATAGGCATTTAAGTCCATTCTAAGTGTCTGATTTTCAACAAAATTTCTCTCTAGATTGACATCCATCGATGGCTCTTGCCTGATAGCGTCTTTACTCTGATGCTGCAAACCCACTGCCACTTCCACGTTAACCAGGCCGCACTCCGCGTGCTGCTTTGAAAGTGCGAGACCGCCTCTTCCTCTCCTTTACCTATTTATCTATGCTTATCAGTAACACTTATTAGCTCATATCTTTAATGGTTTATAATTCATTACTGTACTTAATATTTGAGGGCTCAGGTGACCCCCAACTTGATCTGGCAACTGAAGGCCTATTCAAGTTGATTCCTTGCTCTTGGCGCAAGTCCCGTCATTTTATTGCAGGGCACTTCTTCACTTTCAGACGTAACCGTGCATTCCTGACTCACTTGTAGATAGAGAATCTAGCTCCTTGTGGGTCATTAGTGACTACTACATTAAGATGTCTTTGAATCCTCAGCCTAACTGATATTGCAAATCTTTGTGCAGGTAAATTTGATGTTAAATTTAAAGTATTTAGCTCAGCATATCTTCATAAAATAGAGCCCTGGCTCTTTTTAGTTGGAATGGTATCGGAGGACAAATTTGGCGTTAGATATGCTTATAGTTACTCAGGTGTCTTTGCTTCTTGGCTCTTTCAGTACAAAAAGCTGGAAATATGTGTATATCAGTATACATATAGTATTCATATATATATACATACAAACATGTATGTGCGTATATGCATATGCGGGTACATAAACACATGTACATACAATTTCAACATATTTTAGAAATTAAGAGTCCACATGAATACTTTCAATTTCAGTCCATTCCCCTGAGGTTCTTGCCTTTCACCATCAGGTACTGGTATGTCTCTTGTTCCTTAATGACAACTCTGGTTCTCAACAGTATAAACACGTTTACTCGTTGCTCAACCCCATAAAAAATACCTCAATTTGTTTCAGAATCACTTTACTCATACCTCCACAATACGTACACCTACTAAAAAGACTTCAGAACTTCTTTGCAAATTTTCTACCCCTATATTCCATCCCATACCTATTGGAGTAAAAGGAGAACAAATTTTAAAGTCGCCCATGTGGAACTTCTAGCTACTGTTGGTTTATGATGATAAATCTAATGTGGGAATAGTCTTTGCCACTAGCTTCAGTGTTTTCTGTACTTGGCATATCTGTGCTGTTGAGTGTAAAGCTTCAGCAACTGGTGTGTGAATGTGTGTATGTGAGATAATTTATTGGCAAGGCACTAAGAGTATTTCTTTTTAAAGTTGTATTCTCATTTTTCCTTTTCTCTTTTCCACCACTCTGTAAGGAAAAATAGCAAGTTACACCTCAAATGCATACTGCTATGTGAAAGGAGCCAGTGTGAAAAGGCCGCGTCCTGTGATTCCAACTGTGTGTCACTCCTGAAGAGGGCAAACTATAGAGGCAGTAAAAAGATCAGTGGCTGCCAGGGGTTTGGTGGGGAAAGGAAGAAGGAGTAGGTGGAGCACAGGATTTTTAGGGCAGTAAAACTATTTTATGTTGTTGTTGTTGTTTAAAGATTTTATTTATTTATTTTTAGAGAAGGGAAGGAGAAAGGGAGAGAAATATCAATGAGGGAGAGGAGAGAGATATCAATGTGTGGTTGCTTCTCTTGTGCCCCACACTGGGGACCTGGCCTGCCACCCAGGCATGTGCCCTAAGTGGGAATCGAACCAGCGACCCTTTGGTTCGCAGCCTGCATTCAATCCACTGAGCTACACCAGCCAGGGCAAAACTATTTTTTATGTACAATGATGGATACATGATATTATGCATTTGTCAAAGTCCATAAAATGGTACAACACAATGAGTAAACCCTAATGTAAATAGTCAATAATAATCTATTAATATTGGTTCATCAACTGTAACAAATGTACCACATTGATCCAAGAGGTTAATAATAGAGGAAATTAAGAGGGTAGAATGGGTAAGAGGGTGTACTAGTAGTACTTTTTGCCTAATTTTTCTGTAAACACAAAAAACTCTTTAAAAAATGAAGTCTATTAATTTAAAAAATAAAAATTTTCAGATCTAGAAAAACTCAACTAGAGAAACAAATAGCCTATATATTATTGTGTGCTTTTAAAACACACCTAGTACAGACATTAATTAATTTATCATCTAAGAAACTGATGATCTAAATATTGGAAAAGATGTTTTGGTGCTGTTTTTGATCAATTGTTTTTTTTTTGTTTGTTTGTTTTAGAAGTTATAAAAATTTGGAGATTTTTAAAGATAGAAAACAATTATACAGGGTGGGGCAAAAGTAGGTTTACGGTTGTTCATACGGAAAATAACACAATAATTAATAAATAATAATATAAGAATAAACTCCGTTTCACATTCTCACAACAGTGAACCTACTTTTCCCCACCATGTATTTTTTTTAAAAGATTTTATTTATTTTGAGAGAGAGGGGAAGAGAGAAAGAAAGAAAGGGAGAGAAACATCAACGTGGGGTGGCCTCTCACACGTCCCCCATTGGGACCTGGCCCGCAACCCGGGCATGTGCCCTGACTGGGAATAGAACCAGTGGCCCCTTGGTTCTTAGGTTGGTACTCAGTCCACTGCACCCCACCAGCCAGAGCCTTACACTGTATTTTATTTGGCTTTCAATGAATGATCTTCAAGCCATCTTTAAAATAAACTCTCACAGATCTGCTAAGGCAAATTACCTTGGAATTACCTAGTTTCCTTCTGCACTGTGTACCCTCCTGATAGCCACAATGTTGAGAAGATTTTTCTGGACTGTTCTCAGTGGCCAACCACTGAGCGTGAGTTCAGATCAGCAGACTCCTAAACCATGCTTGCGCAGTGGTGCCTGCCCCTCCTTGAGCTTCCCAGTTCCCTGACTGCACAATAGGATCCTGCTCCTGACCTGACTCCCGGAAAGGCGCAGTCTTCATTCGCTGTCTGCAGCCACAGAGAAGATGGCTCAGGGAACAAACCTGAGTCACTCTGACAGGCGGTCACATTTTATACCAGGGCCCTTATTAGTTAGGACAAAGGATTCTCTTTCTCTTCACCTTGAGGACAGTGGTCTCGATCACCTAAATCAAACTGAAGTCCAGTTGCCCTACAATCCTCAGCAAAATTCTCATGCCAGGTGTTTTTTACTTGGAGAATGTGGCTTCTCTTATTCGAGCATAGCCATGTAGCTGTGCTCGGAGACTATGTGTCCTTATTGCTTAGCTGCCTCTATGTTTCACCCTGTTAGATTCTCTTGGTTTTGAATGGTATACAGAGAGTAGAGCCTGGCAGGGACTGGTCTGATGGGAAGTGTGCTTTTCTGGTTGGCTCCAAAGTCTCTTGCAGTCTGTGATTCATGTCACTTCCCTAGTCACTACTTCTGATAACAGGGGCACAACCTCTTCATGGCAACCATTTGATAGATTTCATGAACGTAAAGGGATATTGTTTAGCTATTAAACAATAGCTGTTCTATGCTGTTGTCAACATAATAAATGCTAATTATTACCAAAAAGGAGCAAAATGGAGGGCTGATACCTATGTTTGCAGTAATCAGGTGAAATTTAACTTTGTATTGAGAAGATTAAAAGAGAATTTTATGAGAGAGTTTAGGACCTAATAATATTTATCTGTTTCTTTTTTTCTATAACAATGCCGAAGCAGCCACACAGAAGTCATTTTGCAGAAAGTGCTAGTATGTTTCAGTCTGTGCTGTACTCCCATGTAAACCTAGAAATATGGAAGACGGCTGTCAGAAATTCTAGCTTGAAGATTATATTAGTTAGCTAGGGTTGCCATAATAAAGTACCACAAATTGGGTGGCTTAATATGTACAATCTGTGGTTTTGCAAAGTTAAATATTCGTGTGGGCTTTTTTTCTGTGGTATTTGTCCAATTAATCAATTTGTCTATCAGTCCCTATGCAGCACTGTATTAATTACTACAGCTTCGTAAGAACTTCTTGTATCTGAGGGCACTAGCCCTGCGCCCTAACCCTGTCTTCTTCTTGAGAAAGTTCTTGGGGATTCTCTCTCGTCTATGAAATCAACTCATCAGCCTTCAAGAAGAACTCCATGGATGTTTTGATTGGAACTGCATTAAGTCTATAGATTATTTGGGGAAAAATTACTGTTTCTCTAATATTAAATCTTTCTATCCAAGAACACAAGATCTGCTTCCATTTTATTTAAGTATTATTTAATGTCCCTCTGAAAAGTCTTATAATTTTCTGCATATCATAATTTTCTTGCATATCACAATTTAGTAAGCGTAGTGAGGTTCATCTTCCATTTTAATCTATATATATATTTGTGCAGTCTTTTTTAGCTCTTACAGCTATTGAGAATAAATATTGAAATAAAATGAATTTAGAATCAGATGCTAAAATTATGTGCTATTAATTGAAAGGAATTAATTATAAACTAATATTTTTATTGAGAAAAACATTTATATCCTATTTATAAAATAAAACAGAATTTATGTTGTTTTTTATTTCTATGATGTGTGTTACTAAGGAATGGTTTATAAGGAACACAAGTCAGTTGAATTTCTGCTCAGGACACAGAAAGGCTGGGAGAATGGATACCAGGGCTGCCGGTGGTTTCAGGAAATCAGGACTTGCAGGAATTGCAGGAAATGGTAGACTATGATTCAGCTACCTGTTCACCACCAAAATGAAATAACTCATGGGAGGATGCCCAGAAGCTTCTGGAAACATCTTACATCTAAAATCTGCCAAAGCACGTGAGATACCTTCCAGGGACAGAGGAACAATGTTATGATTTCTGCTTTTCTCTCAGCTATCAAAGCTCATGTGAGAATATGGAGTAAAACCCTGCTGCAGGGAGTCTGAGACATGTAGTTCCTCGCCTTTTAGCCTTTGTTAATAACAGATCTTGGGAGGCAAATATCGCTGGGTTAGCCACAGATAATCTGCACAACAAAAAATACACAGAAGCACACAAATAAAGTCAATGTACCATATAGGTGGTATGTACTCAAAATGTTTTAATGTCGGTAGAGATAATGCAATAAAAATTTTGGCGTAGTACTTTTCTAGAGCCCAGCAACTCTAGGGGGTCTCTTACCCCCAATTACTCCATAATTCACAATCCTTCTCCCTAACATCTTGCTTTTTGATCACTTTCTTCAAAAAGATGACTCCAATAGATTTTAGGACATGATAGATTTATAAGATGCATCAATTTCCTTCTCCTCTGTCCTTTGCAGGTCCTAAGATGTGTAGTTGATCTTTGGCTGTGAGTATTTTCCTCCTGAAAATTTCCCTCCTGGGAAATATAGACAGTAGAGGGTACAGTTGAGTGGGCAATGTAAACTACTTTTCATTAATATTTTTGTTCCAGTACACACAAACAGACAGTATAGCTTTCTGTACCTGACATAACTCCAGTGCCAAAGGGTTGATACCATCCTACATACATTTGCTATGACTCCTTTCTCCTAACATCTTTATTGTCTTTTAGTTTGTTTTTCTGGTCTCCAGGAACTGGCTTAATTGTTTCATCTACCCCTACCCATTGACGAGTCAGTCTTCCTTATTGAAAAAAAAAAACAAGAATGAAAAAATCCTGCAGTGCCCCACCCATTTAATGCTAGCATTCAAGGGGGTCATGCCTAGTTCACAAATGATTCACAGGACCATCAAGTGTCAACAGAAGACTCCACCTTTTGCTCAGAGTGACAATTCAGCTCACCTCTTCAGTCTCTGAGGTTACTCACTCAGCATAAGATTCCTTCCCTCTAGTGGAGAAAGAGTTTTACCCCTCTGTAGGCCAACAGAGTACCTTTTAACTCAATATTGTATTGTGTCCAAAGTAAGCAGAACCACAACACATTAAGAAGGACAGTGACTGACCTCGATTGGGTCTAGTAGGAATCCTTGAGGTAAAAAGGTAGGGGCTGGAATCAAATGACTCTCCAGCCTTTGACTTTTCCCTTGACTACTGTGGCCTGTGGAAACAGGCTATAGTTAAAGAGGCATCATTATCTTTCCATACACATAGTGCCCTGTAGGATGGAAAAAGGACCATATGGAGGAGGACCTGTTCTGGACCTGGGGCCTATTATCCCTCTTGGGATGTTAGAGGCCCTTGC
The DNA here is from genome assembly GCA_004027735.1 of Carollia perspicillata. NCBI lineage: Eukaryota > Metazoa > Chordata > Mammalia > Chiroptera > Phyllostomidae > Carollia > Carollia perspicillata. Next base: position 28,575 of record PVKM010014092.1, read on the forward strand.
GTCATCCTTACTGGGTTTCCACAATGCACCTCGAAGGTCAGGAGCCCTCTGGTAGTCCATGAGGGGATGGAAGACAGACAATAGGGAAGTTGATGTGATATTTATGCAAAGGATCCTATATTAGTTCCACCCTTTACTTGGTTCAGTACAAGTGACATTTCTCAGAGTAGGTTTCATGGTGTTTGGATTTTTGTTTCAATATTTTAAAGACATCAGTAGCAAAGGGAAGCAAGGAGACAGTCATTTTAATGTAAATGTGGATTTCTGGGTAAAGACAATTCAGTAGTACTTTCCTCTAGAGGCTATAGATAATCCTTTGCCCCTGGCTGAGGAACCTGCTCTTAGGCCACACCCTGTGAGGAAAACCTAGCTGCCAAATTCCTCTGCCTCTGCCTCTGCCAGTGTATTTGCTCAGGCCTCGTCAGGCTTGGCTGTGAAGGGTGGGTCAGCCCACAGGGAGGGCTGCGTGCCTCCCAGGGGAGACCTGGGAAGCAGCCCAGCCGCTCACGTGGCAATGGAGCTGTCAAGCACAGCGTTAGGGTTTGTTTACTGCTGGCGGGCATGTGCCCAGGGGTATCTGGAGTGCTTCAGTGAGATCCTCTTGATGGTAATTGTTTTTTTTTTAGTTATTTAAAAATAACTGTTCACCTTCAGTAAATTACTTCCACAACATAACTTTTAACATTTGTTGATTTGCCTCTGCTATTTTGACATGGTTATGTGAAATACATTGGCCTTCTTTCCTTCTAATTTTTGCAGTCAACTCAGGAAGCCTCTGAAAGACAACCCCCCACCCTACCCTGCCCCACCCTACCCCACCCCACCCCCACTGTTTCTCTCTGCCATTGGCTCTGCTGGGTG